>NCQV01016075.1:0-13004 GCA_002740545.1 Lophocereus schottii | reverse complement strand
AATGATTGGGTCACTCTGTTATGGAATGTTCGCACAATCATCCATCTTTAAAGACCATGGTGAGGGCATAACCGAAAAAGATCCTTAGATAGCTCCCAAGCTTAATAAAGAATCTCATCTTCCTTTTAAGAGAACGTAATAATTTGATTTCGCAGGCTTGCTGTCTTGCTCGGAGGAAAGAACTTGGCGAGAAAGACTTTTGTAAGCTTGTCGCATGTCATTATGCATCCTAGAGGCAACGAGTGAAGCTAACCTCGCCTTATCCCTAAGTGAAAAAGGAAATAGGTGCAAGCGGATGGCACCGGTGAAAACTTCATTTGAGCTCCAGAGTATCACACACCTCTGAAATGATTGAGAGGTGTAAGTGTGGCTCTTCGAGTAGGGTGCCTCGAAACTAAGATTGTTGTACCATGGATATAAGGGCTGGTTTGAGCTCTAAGTTGTTTGCTTCTATGTTTCACTGAGTGATACTTGAGGAAACACCTTGGACTCCCAGGGTAACGAAATCCCGGAGTATCCTTCTTTGATCACCTCGTATTCATGCCATTGGTGAAGAAACTGCTCGAGCCTTGAGTCTTTGCTCTTGCATCCTTGATTTCTTCCTTGTAGAGCGAAATGTCCTTTTGATTTCTGGATTGATTTCAAATGGGAAGAGACTTTGCATATAAAGGAGAAATCTGCAAAATAGTTAACAAAACTACAACATAAAAAAAAAATAAAGAAGATAATAATAAAATGCTTAGCCAGTTTCTAAATGCTAACTCAATATCCACAAATTTGGTCCCCAATAATAGTGCCAAAAACTTGATAGGGGCTACTACTATGACTACAAACACGTAAGTGTTGTAATGTAGTAAAAATATCATTCCCACGAGGACCAATTGTAACCTACCGAGTTTTATTCTTTAAAACTGCTAAGGAAATATTTCATTTAAGTGTTGAACAACACTAAAACCTATTTGAAAAATTCAATCAATTAAAAACATCTGGGGAATTATTTCACCTTGTAAAGATGTGGATCAATGCAATATATCATGTACTTGAACTATTATGCAGGATTTAAAGGGGTGCAATCGCATATAGAATTCAATCTTCTTTCGAAACAAATTGAATTGCCTAAACTAACAAGTCATTCTATCAAAATGCCATTGTTTAGCCTAAGTTAAAGATCTTTAATCGCTAAAAGTCCACTTAATAAGCGCATCTCTTTTAAGTATTGCTAAATCAAGTCATATCTCATCAATCAAATGGAAAGTTTCACCTTTCAGTCCTTCAGCTCACTATTTAGAATTAGCAAACAAATTTGTCCAAAGTCTAAGAACAACAATTACACACAAGATAGAATTCAATCAATCCCAATCAAGAACAAGAATAATTAGAATGAAAGATTCCAACATCAATACTTGGCCAACAATCCCTAAATTCAGAAAACTGCTCACTTATATTCAACACTAAGCAGCGTCTTGAGAGAAGAAAACTTAATGCAATTGGGCATCCTTCAAGGGTTTCCTAGCTTCGCAAGGGCTCCAAAACAACTAGGAATTCTTCAAATCTCACACTCAAAAGTACTAAAAATCTAAACTAAACTAGAAAATATAGAAAAGGAATGAAAGCTGGAGAGAATAGTTATCTTCTTTACTGTGTTATGTGCTTCTTGCTGTGAAAATGGCCTTATTTATAGAGAAATGCAATCAACCTCTGCCACAAGATGAGGAAAATTGAACAGACTAGCAGTTATTCCTACACCACGTACAATCTGTAGAGGGCTCTGTCTCGATGATCTTCTATTCTTTCTTCCTTTTATGGGCACAGTGACTTGGGGGTGTCCGTGGGAAATCAAATTACATTGAATTATTGCCAACGTTATTGTAAAATGGTCAAAAAACCTACAAAACACATAAAAGAATTACACCCGAGAGTAAAGTCAAAAACGGAGTATAAATTATAACATAAAGCACATAATTCTCCCAAAAAATAACAAAAAATGACCTCAAAATGATATACACTTTAAGCACTTATCACGGAGGATACAAAATCTGATTTAGACTCATATAGGGAGGAGGTGGAGATTATGCCTCTCCACTTCCCATCATTGTTTCCAAGTTGAATGTAAGGGCTGGATTTACCTTGATTCGAGGATTTGAAATTTCAACTCTAACATGTGTCCCACAACTAGGCAACCTCGCCCTTGCATTCATTCATTGTTTTTTAAAAGTTTTTAAAATTTTCAAATTTTTAGGGGTTTGCACTTAACAAAAAGAAAAATGCAGCCATTTAAAATAATCAAGTCAAAAACAATGACAAATTCAACGCCATTATCCCTAACAAAGTTCAAAAATTTGTTGAGCAGTTTTTGGTGAGAGGGTTGTCGTCTTCAGGGATGTTGGTGAATATACCTAAATTGAGACTAAATTATAAAGAGGATTGAATCAAAGTAATAACACAACCACTAATCTATGGTTTTTTAAATTAATCCAACTAATGATGAAAGCCTGAGTACACAAATAGGTAAGATAATCTGCTACTAATCTCCATAAAGAGGAATCAAAGACATATCATTACATCAGCACAGGAAAGGGTCACCAAATGGCTCATCATGGCTAACAACTTGACATGACCATACAACACCAATTTCCCACACTTCACTTGAAAACATCATCACAAAATAAAAATCAATTCCAAAATCAACAACGGATCTAACCTAATAAAAGCAATAAAAGGGAAGGACAGAAAGTGACCAAAAAAACCCAAGAATGATTGGTCTTGATTTAACTTGAAATTGATCCTCCTATCTTGAAGCTACTTCCATTTGCATTTACCAACTTCAATTAAAGAAAATTTTGTATGGATTGTAACTTTGAGATTAAGAGAATGAAGAGAATAGTATGAAAAGAAGGGATTGAATAGGGGTGAAAAAGGGGATGACCAAGATTTTGAGAAGTGGTTCAGAAGGCTTAAACCTCTTCAAACCCTCCTCAACCTCTAGTAAAACTCATTATTTGGCAGTTGATTTAAGTGAATTAAAAACAAGCTAAAACCTTAAAAAAAATAAAAAGCTCCTTGTCATTAACCTAATCCTTTCTTAAATAGAAGCAACATTATATGTGGCACAATTGTGCCACATGGCAATGGTCGACCTTTCAAGATTTCTTCTGAGTAGCCCTATTTTTCTTTCTTCTATTACTGTGCAGTTTTCCAAAATAGCATAGGCATGCTACATCTCTATCTCCTTTTTCCTCATAGCTTTCACGTGGCATGGTGAGCTCCTTAGCATAGTTCTGTCTCTTTTATTATTTTTTTTACTGGCATAGGAAAATAGAGAGAAGGCAAAAAGACACTCAATTAAGTAGGCGACAGCTTCCTTAGGATGATGCTAATAAAATTTAGATGAAAGGAAATGAATTAGCTAAATATTTGAATTTCCAAAATAAGGATTTGAAATCCTATGAAGAGAATTTCCTTAAATAGTAGAAAGAATATACTAAAAAACAATTGGGCTAAGCCTAATTAGGAAAGATATTGGGCCAAGGAAGGACTTAAGGTCAAGGTAAACTCATATTTGAAGGAAAATTCTTTATGAGTTAAGAAGGCTAGATCTAGCTAGGCGATGAGAGATGTAAAACTATGATATGACAAACCTAAAGGGCAAAATGATTCAGGCAGATAAAGTCTCTACAAAGCAATGAGCCAAAGCCCAAGAAAGGGATTGGTTGAATCAATTATGTTGGCAGAACTAAGCATTGAGCCAAAGCCCGAATGATCAGCTTAATGAAAACCTAGTCTAAAAAGGTCTTGATACTGTTTGCTACATCTATGGCTTGTGAAAGGTGTAAGAGGTCTAACAAAGATCTCCAAACATATTTGTAAACCATTGTAAGGGTCATGGACCTCGGGGAGCCTATCCCTGGCGCGATTCCCCTATGACCTTATTTCTTTGAAGCAGGTTTAATTTTTTTTTTTTTGCAAAACTGTAAATAGAGTTGGGTTAAAGGTTTGCAGAAAAATAGACCTTAGCCCTAGCCAATAACTCAGCTGGGTTTCTCGGCCAGAGTCAGGTCCATTTTCATTAACTGGACTCTACCAGTTGCTTCAGCTAGCCCTAGAATCCAGGTATAGGTCTAATTTAGGAATATGGTTGAGTTCCTAGGGTTTGGTCCCGACATATCCCACCATCAGGATCCCAGCCAATTCGCTCAATTCCAGAACTGCAGAAAAGAGAACATAAGTGAATGATATAAAAAAGCATTAAACTTTAACTAATGCAATTACTAATGAGTTTCCAGTAGAAACTTGCAAACCAATTATACTCTTCAAAGCGAACCATGAATTGACAGGGACAACTGAAGGGAACATCGAAAGGTACTATTGATTTCCTCAAAAGAGGTTCTCAAAAGGCCCCTCATTCATCCCCAGCATAAGGACCATCTTGACTCCATGGATCTAGACTGAGGACCAAGATCTGAGGGCGATGATATGGTCACATGATAGAGTACATCATATCATTGGTAATTATCAATAGTGGCCTTTACTAATCAACACGGGAAATCAAAACTTAATAACACTATCACATAGTCATTCAAGATGTTAGAATCGTTCATTCACATAAAATCAAAGTACAATGTTCACTAAAAGAAAGTAAAAGGATGAACAATCCATATTATTACAACAGATGGGGATGAAACAAACTCAAGGTTGCATGTCTACTTAGTTGTAGTCAACTAAACTAAATGAAAAGAAATAAAGAGAAACTAAAGAAGGTTATAAAACGACCCTCAGGATAACCCACCTTAATCTTCTAGGAACCCAATAGAGTAACACTCTCCTCTATATTTTCTAAGACCTTATTCATAACTCTTAATGATTTTATGGCGATGTGTTATTTTGAAAATTCGATATGATGCCCCAAACCAGAGGGTTAGCCATCTTTTTATAATGGTTAAGGGGATTACGTGAATCACCCTAGGAAAAGGAATCCTAGTTCTGCTGCTACTAGGCTTAGTCTAAGCAGGTTGACTTAAAAAACTAGAATTCTAATTGATTAACCAAAAGAAATTAACCAATTAGAACTCCTGACCTGGAAAGCTAATTCTAATAAAGATATGTTTAGTAAGCCTAATTAGAATAGGACGTGGTGAGAAAAAAAATGAGTTTTGACCAAGAAACCGACTAGGTTCTCCGTGTAGGGAGCCTCACTTAGTTCTGAGACTAGCCCATTGGGCAAATCTTTTTCCCGTAAATCTCTTATTTTATTACTGGACTTGATTTTGTTAGCTTACTATTCTTCTGGGGCTCCCGAAAGTGCAAGTTAGGGTATTATTCTTGTCATCAGGATATTGAAAATAAGATGCTATTTTTAGACGTCAATAATTGGCCGCCACTTTGGCCGAGCCAGAATACGGAATCCAAGCCTGGCCGCTAAGGGTCCAAAAACTTGTAGTTCGTCAACTTTCACTATGATAGTGGCTGATGATGTGAAATCCAAACTTGGCTGCTGGGAGTCCTAGATTTTGTGTCCGCTAACTTTTGTTGTGACATTGGCCGGTGGTGTGAAATCTAAACCTGGACACTAAGGGTCGTGAGATTTGGCGTCTACCAACTTTGTTGTAATGGTGGCCGATGATGTGAAATCCAAACTTTGCTGTGCAGGGTCTTAAGGTTTGGTGTCCACCAACTTTTGCCGTGATGATGGCCAATAATGTGAAATCCAAACCTGGCCACTAAAGTTTCTAAGATTTGGCATCCGTTAACTTTCGTCGTGATGGTGACTGATGATGTTCCATTGTACAAGGAGCCAATGGGTTCTTATCTTTTGTAGGATTAGTGAGTTTTCTATGAATTTATCCTTTCACCGTATTAGCAGATCTTTCATCCATCTATTAGGTTTCTTTGTTAATGGAGGAGAGACCTTTTGCTAATCTAGTAGACTTAGCCTTTCAAAATATTAGTGGACCTTTCCCTAGTCTAGCGGACTTATCCTTTTGCTCGATTAGTGAACCTTTCGTCGGTCTAGCGATCCTTTCACTGGTTTAGCAACACTTTCACCAGTCTAGCATACCTTTCGCTGATCTAGCGTACCTTTCGCTGATGTAGCGTACCTTTCACCAGTCTAGCATATTTTGATAATAAAATGTCCCATTGCATCGGAAGCCAATGGTGTTTTTGGAACATCCCATTGTGTCGAGAGTAAGCAATCACACCTTGCTGGTGTGGATGCTTGAAGATCTATCGCCAGATCCTTATAAATTTAATGGCATGGAACCCTGAAGATGATGCACCCACAGATAAGCAGATAGATGACCTTGATCTTGGTCACCCAAGTAGTGCAAACACCTAAGATATCAAGGTCATTGCCCAGCATATCAAAGAAATACAAATAGTCACACATTCTAGTTCAGTCGAGGAAAAGGCCAAACTTTTTTGCCTTATATCTTAAGTTCTAGGAAAGGGGGAGTTGATTCTTACACCACTTGAAAGATCAAGAAGCCAAGATTCCAACAAATCAAGTTTGAAGTCATTTGTAGTTCACATGGTTAGTCATATTAAGCTCGAATGGCAACTACTCCAGACTGGCAGACTCCCTCCTAGCAACGCATGATCAGAAAAGTCGCGAGTGATTGAGCTCCTGAGTCATATGATTTTTGGGATCCTTTGGCTCCATAATGCGTCATAAGATTTATCACTACCGCTCTTAAATGGTGGCACCATTCATCCAAAGGGTGTCTTTTACCCAGCCATAAAGCATAAGAAACACCGTTTTACTCGGTTGAAACTATTTTGTATTTTAGCCATTATCCACCTAGGTTAGCGCCTATTTTGGCTAGTCAAGAGTACAAGAACTTGTAAAGAGTCCAAACAATGTATTAGGAGAGTACAAATCTTATTGTATTAGATAAAGACACCTATTTTCCTTGGGACATAAAGCTAATATGTTGCCAAGCTTTAAGCCCTCTAATTGTACTTAGATTACCAATTGGGTTTTGGGTTCCCAAGATGAATAGAATGTCGGCAGAAGCTAGCAAAGGGGTTTAATTACTTCCTTTGACTCTTGTATTCACTATATTATGGGTAGCAGAAAGGTTAAGTTTAAAGTTCTTCAAAGTTCCATATCTTGATTATCTCTTATTTAGCTCACTAGAGCGGTATTCAAAAGGCTGTTATGTTCTTTTGAGCAGTGATATCTTATCTCACTAGATCTAAAATTTGAATTCTAATAATCTTAGTGGTGATACCACATCCAAGGTCCTTAGTTAGTTATCGTTATGTGTTATTTGCATTCGAACCATGATCTCTCTCATTCTCTTCCTTTTACTACTTTTTATCCTTCATCTTTAAGACTTAAAGGTGCATCAAGTGGTCTCAGAGCTCTGGCTACCCTCTTAGTCAAAACTTCCTCGCTCAAACACAACCCATAGCAAAACACATCCACCCCATACAGAACTGGTTCTCGACATTTCAATATGTCTGGTAGCTTGACTTTGGAAGAGAAGTTTGAGCAACTCCTAAAACCCAATGCCCAAAAGGAAGCTCAACTTGATCACTTGAGGAAACAACTTGATGAAGCCATGAAAAATAACCTAAAGCAAATTCAGAGCTCACATTCTACAAGTGGATCCGAATCCATAGAGGAAGAAGCTGAGCACAACTTGTTTGCTTCAAGTGAAGGAGAAGAAGATAGGACCCCAAGAAGAACGAGAAGAACAAAACACCACACCATGGATTTCAAGGTAGAAATCCCAGTATTTAAAGGGCAATTAAACCTGGATGAATTCTTAGATTGGCTACACATGATGGAAAGGGTGTTTGAGTACAAAGACGTCCTCAATGATAAAAAGGTAAAACTTATAGCTTGAAACTTCTTAAGTATGCTCTAATTTGGAAGAGTAATATCCTACCTAAGTGGAATAAGAAGGGGAAGGATAAGCTAAGAACATAAAGGAAGATGACTGAGAAACTCAAAGCCAAATTTCTCCCACCCGACTACCTTTAAGACAACTACACTAAACTCTATAAGCCTAGACAAAAGACTAAGAGTGTGGAGTAGTATACCCATTACCTTAATAGGCTTGTTATGAATTGTGATATTAGGGAGAATGAGGACCAAACCGTGGTGAGATACTTGAAAGGTTTTGAATGAATCCATTAGGAATGTCATAGAGTTAGAACTTTATACTAATCTTGATGCGGTGTAGTCACTAGCCCACAAAGTTGAACTCCAAAAGATAGCCAAACTCAAGAAGGAACTCCCTAAGCCTCCACCATCTAGACCATAAAATCCACCTATAGTTCCCATAAACTGCAAACCAAACACCATAAAACCCCTCCTATCACCTATGAGAAGAAAAGATGTTATAAGTGTTAAGGGTTTGGGCGTATTACTTCTAATTGTCCAAACTAAAAGGCCATAACTTTGGCCGAATATCAAGACCTTTAGGAGGCTGAATTGAGGGAAGAAGGGAGGATAAGAAGGTTCACCTACTGGAGGTTGAGGACGAGTATGTAGAAGGAGTGGATGAAGGAGAGTTACTCGCTCTTAGGAGGACCTTAAGTCACTATTAGAGCGACCTTAAAGAACAAAAAGCTAACATTTTCCATACAAGATGTACCATTAATGTCTGTGTATGTTCACTCATTATGGATGAGGGAAGTTGCATAAATGTGGCTTCCACTACCTTGGTATAGAAGCATAAGCTCAAGCATGAGCCTCACCCTCACCCTTACTCTATCCAATGCCTAAACCAAGGTAAAGGGCTTTAAGTCTCAACTTGTTGCTCGATCATGCTATCAATCAGTAAGAGCTACTTTGAAGAGTTGTGGTGTGATATCATTCCCATAGATGCTTTTCACATCCTACTGGAACGCCTTGGCTTTATGATCGAAAGGGCATGCATAATGGTTACCGAAATACATACACCCTCCACAAAAATGGCTAAAAGATCACCTTAGCTGCTTTAGCCCCACATAAAATTTCCCAGCAAAAACCCAAAGAAACTCTAAAGGATGGGGAATATTTCTTTCTTCCTAAGACCCACACTCCATGCAAAGCATCATGAGTTTAAACCATTCAAAGAAATGATCCTTTTTACCCCTCACAAGATGACTGAATCGAGAACCCCTCACCCCTTTGCCATCTAACTTTTATAAGAGTTCGTCCATGTCTTTCCCAAGGAAATCCCCTTCAGTTTGCCTCCCAAAAGAACCATCCAACATCACATTCACCTCATACCTGGTGTCATCCTCCCAAACCAACCCATTTATAGAATGAATCTCAAAGACATTTTGGAGACTCAAAGACAAGTGGGGGAGCTTATCTATACGGGCTTAGTCCAAGAGAGTTTAAGCCCATGTTCTGTTCCTGCCTTTCTTGCACCAAAGAAGATGGTTCCATGAGAATATGTGTGGATGGTCATGCCATAAGTAAGATCACAATTAAGAATAGGCATTCTATACCAAGATTAGAAGACGTACTTAATGAGCTCCACGGATCCATGTTCTTTTCAAAAATAAACCTTTGAGGTGGGTACTACCAAATTCAGATCCGAGAAGCAGATGAATGGAAAACCGCATTCAAAACCAAGGTTGACCTTTATGAGAGGTTAGTTATGGCCTTTGGGCTTTCCAATGCCCCTAGAATATTCATGAGGCTTACGAACCAAGTGTTCAAGCCTTTCCTCAACCAGTTTGTCGTCGTATACTTTGATGACATGTTGGTCTTTAGTAGGACAGAACAAAAGCATTTTAAGCACTTTAGGCAAGCAATGTAAGTACTGAAGCAAGGAAAGCTTTATGGCAAACTCAAGAAGTGCACATTCCTCTCCCTTCGGGTGGTGCTCCGAGGCCACATCATTTCAGAAGGTATTCAAGTGGATCAAAGTAAGTTGAGGCCATTAAGTGTTGGTTGATTCCTTCTTCTAGGCATGATGTACAAAGCTTTAATGGGCTAGCTTCCTTTTATAGGAGGTTCATTCGCAACTTCGACACCATTGCCAGCCCTATGACCGCGGTTCTCAAAAGAACCAAGTTTGCTTGGACAAGTCAAGCTTAAAAGTCATTTGTAGAACTGAATGCAAGCTTACTCATGCGCTAATTTTGGCTCTACCTTGCCTTGAATAGGTCTTTGAGGTAGGAAGTGATGCCTTTGGAGTTGGAATAGGTGCGGTCTTAATCTAAGAAGGCAAGCCACTTGCCTACTTTAGTGAGAAGCTAAGTGATTTAAGAAGAAACTATTCTACCCATGACATTTAGTTCTTTGCTATGATCCGAGCACTTGAGCATTGGACATGCTACTTGATTTCTAATAAGATCATTTTACACTTCAACTATAAAGCACTAAAATACATCCAAGGGCAACACAAGTTGAACTCACGGCATGCTAAGTGGTTGAGTAGTTTCAATCATTCCACTTTGTGATCAAACATAATTCAGGAGCTCTCTTTCGAGGTGCAGATGCTCTATCAAGGAGATGTCTCCTTTTATTCCAAGTTAGTTCATGCGTACTTGGATTTGAGTAGTTAAAGCCTTTGGACCAAGCTAATGTGGATTTTGAGCAGCTCTTTTAGACTTGGAAGACTCATCCAAAGTGGGATTTTTTTGCTTTAAGAAGGTTACTTATTCAAGGGTAACTAATTATGTGTGCTAAGATGTGGCACCTGTGAGCTCATTCTTAGGAAGCTTCATAGTGGATCCTTTGTAGGGCATTTTGATGAAGACAAGATCTATATGATGGCCAAGGAGCATTATTATTGGCGTCACATGCTCAAGGATGTTCAAGGTTTGTACACTTCACTACCCATAACTTAAGGACCTTGGTTGGATGTTAGCATGAATTTTGTTCTAGTGCTTCCAAGAACTCAACATAGTAAAGACTCAATCTTGCTGGTGGTTGATGAGTTCTCTAAGATGGCACATTTCATCTCATGCTACAAAGACCAACAATGCATCCATGGTGGCCAGTCGTTACTTCAAAGAGGTGATGAGACCACATGTCATCCTTTTTTTTCATTGTATCTGATCATGACTCCAAATTCTTTAGTAATTTTTTGATCATATTGTGCAGTAGATTGGGCACAAAGTTAAAGTTTAGCACGATGTGCCACCCCTAAATGGATGGCCAAACAAAGGTGGTAAGCCACACTCTAGGGATTTTGCTAGGAGTCTAGTCAAGAAGAATTTGAAATCATGGGATTTACTTTTTTATCATGCCAAGTTTTCCTAGAAATGTGCCCCAAGTAGAACTACCAATAAGTCCCCTTTCAAGGTAGTTTATAGACAAAACCCTCTTAGTCCTCTTAATCCTCCACTGCTTCACCAAGGAGAGAAGATGAACACTAAAGCTAGCGAGAGAGTGAAGGAGATTTAAGAGCTCCACAAATGGGTCTAAGCTTAAATTAAGAAGGGAAATGAATGGTACCAAACCCAGGCAAACAAGCATTACGAACAAGCTTTGCTTAAACTGGGTGATCTAGTGTGGGTGCACATAAAAAACAGAGGTTTTCTTCCAAAAGGAAATGCTAAGGGTTGATGGTCTATTTGAGGTTCTTGAGAAGGTCAATGACAATATATACAAGGTGGATCTTTGAGGGGAATATGGAGTTTCATGCACTTTTAATGTTGCAAATCTAAAATCCTACTTTGGTAATGATCCTCTTGAGAATTTGAGGGCAAACTCTCACCAACAAATGGAGAATGATGCACCTAAGCATGGACAGACATACAAGCTTAATATTAGTCACCAATTAGTCCAAGCAACTAAGATATCAAGGGCATTGTACAGCTTATCAAAGAAATATAAATAGCCACTTATTCTGGTTCAGCATAGGAAAAGGAAGAACTTTGCTGCCTTATATCTTGAGTTCCAGGACGGGGGGGAGTTACTTCTTGGGCAGATAGATGAGCTTTGTCTTGGTCACCCAAGTAGTCCAAACACCAAAGATATCAAGGTCATTGCATAGCTTATCAAAGAAATACAAACAGTCACACATTCTGGTTCAGTCTAGGAAAGGGCTTAACTTTGTTGCCTTATATCTTAAGTTCTAGGAATGGGGAAGTTGATTCTTACACCACATGAGAGATTAAGAAATTAGAATTCCAGAAAACCAAGGGTGAGGTCATTTGGAGCTCATTTGTTTAGTTAAATTAAGCTCCAAAGCCAACTGCCCCAGACTCACTCCTAGCAGCGCATGATTAGAAAAGTGACGAGTGATTAAGCTCCTTAATCATCTTATTCATAGGATCTTTTGGCTCCATAATGTGTCATAATATTCTCATTATTGGCCCCCAGCCCCAAATGGTGGTGCCTTTTGTCCAAAGGTTGTGCTTTCATCTAGCCACAAAATAGCAAAACACCCTGTTAAGACTGTTTTTCATTTTGGCCATTATCCAACTGTGTTAGAACCTACTTTTGGCTAATTAAGAGTACAAGCAACTTTTCAAGAATCCAAATAAGATGTTAGGAGAGTGCCAATCAGATTTTATTAGATTAAGACATCTTTTTGATTGGGACTTATAGCTAATGTGTTGTTAAGCTTTAAGCCTTCTAATTGTACTTAGATTAGCAAGTGAGTTTTAAGTTCCCAAGCAAAATAGGACATGGGCAACAGCTAGGCAAGTGATTTAATTACCTCTTCTAAATCTTGTATTCACTATGTTGTTCAATTCAAACTCCCTTAGAGCTCCCTCTCTTACTTATCTTTAGTTTAGCTCACCAGAGTGGTGTTCAAGAGGCATTTATGATCATTTGAGTGGTCATCTGTTATCTCACTAGATCTAGAAGTTGAGGTCTAAGGATCTTGGTGGCGATATCTTATCCCGACCCCAAAGCATATTTATTTATTTAATTAAGTCATATTATTAATTTTTCACATTTATTCATCTCATTTAATTATCCCGGTTGGGAGAATTCAATTTTGGGCGCCACTTTGCAATTCAAGTTTCATTTACCGTGTTAATTTCGAAAACTTTGATAGTAGGCCTCGATAATTATGATTTAAGGGATTAAATTATTTTTC
>NCQV01016074.1:0-16001 GCA_002740545.1 Lophocereus schottii | reverse complement strand
CTGCAAACAAGGCTTAAGGTTGTTTGTGATTTACAAACAATCTCTCCAATCAAGAGCTACGGCTGTTTGTCAGTTATTAGGCGAAAATCGGCACCATAATTCACCCCCCTCTTGTGGTTGTGTACTCTTGGAATTCAACATCTCCTATTTGCAAAACAAAATAGTTTGAAATGTGGGTGCCCAACTAGTTAAACTCAAAGCTGATTTTACTACATAGAGATGTACGTGCTGAGCTTCGGTTCATATTTCAAATGTTTTTATGTTTTCTGTTTTAAGTAAGGGATTAGTGAACAGTTCTCCTCCTGGAAAATCAGATAGTAGCAAGAAACGAAAGAGCGTTACAATTCCTTTTGCTGAGGATTCGCTAGCCAAACGCTCACAGTGATTTATAGGCTAACACCCTAAGAACCTGAAGGTTGTGTATTCTTTTGGACATCGCGGTTGCTAGTATTTTGTAATCATATGCTAAGTTGTCAAGTGTATCATAACTTGTATAAATGATTAAATGTGTGCCATTTTAATTATGTGGTGAGTCAGATGATTAAATGAGTAACACAAGGATACAGGTAAATTCAGTTATCCTTGTTTCGTTATAGAACGACGTGCCTCCAATCAAAAGACTCCCGCTACCAATCAATAGTATATGAGTAATTCAGTTAGAATAATCAGGCATTAGGAACTGGGGGCATTATAACAAGTATTTTCATAATAAAAAATCAAAGATGCAAATTCAAACCTTCATAAAAACGTCAATAAAATCTAATAACTTTATCACCCATTTATCCAGAAAAATCCCCCAAACATCAATTCAAATACATTTTCACGGTTTACTCACAAGCTATATTTTCAAGGGATATTTGAGAGAGTTAGGGCACGATCATGACCTGTTAGAACACATCATCTAAGCTTGATCTCGAAATGCTAGTTCGGGCCTATACAATTTTCCAAAAATAATTTATATTAGTATTAATTCCTTAACCCAACTTCCCGCACGTCAAAATATACCATAATAAATTCCGTAGGCCTTCGGTTTTATTCCGAACTATCAATTTAGGCCCTCAATTATATTTTTAGAGTACTTTTGGATTATTTTCCTTCACATTTGTCTTTGCTATGCACTTCCAGATTACAACCAGATCACAAGCCCAACTTTTGGTGCCCATAACTTTCACTCCTAATGTTAGATCTTTAAGATCTAGCCCATTCGGGATAGGCCAATTTACAAACTACAACTTTTCTTGTATGGCCATTAGTTGATTCTGGGTCTCACGAACTCAAAATTAACAAAACCCGTAAACTATCTCAGTGACTGTCAAGATTACGTAGTTACTGTACAATGGCGATAACTTGGTGGTCTTAGCTCCGATTTGTAAAATTTAAAATTCCCCAACTAGAGGACACATAGATCTACCATCTCTAATTTGTTTATAATTTTTGGGGACTCCAATAATTACTAGAAAATCTATGAAATCAGGCTACGTTCTGGGTGTAATGAACGTTTGTACTACCATAATTTTTAGACTTAATTGCATTCAATCCGACCTGAACCCTTCCCCAACACGCATACGGTGTCTTCACTCAAAACCCTACTATTCCTAATCATCAAAATAATCCACGCCATAGAAAGGATGAGTCTTTTACCTTGGAACAAATCACACAGAGAAAGAGGGGAATTTAGGGTGTATTATCCCTCCAGTTAAGTGCTCCACTCTGAAATTTATAGAATAACATGAAAAAAACAATCAGATTCAATGCAAAAATGTAGAAATTTTGTGAATAATTTTAATTAGAAAACCAGCAGCTTGGCTAGGTTTGCATTAGGCTTCATGACTTACCAAGGAAGAGTGAGAGAGAGGAAGGAAGGCAGCTGGTGGCTGCGGCAAGCAGGGCGGTGCACTGACGGGGAGTGACAGAGAGCGCCGGGGGGTGTTGTGAGGGAGAGGAGGAAGGGAGAGGAAGAGAGAGGGAAAAAAGGTCTAAATACTAGGGTTTCCCCCTTGCGCTTCTTTTGTTTTATTTTTTTTAAGAGAAACTTTTGAATTTTTTTTTCGGAAATAGAGAATTGAGAGATCAGTGTTCCTTTGACTTAGACCCCGCTCGACTAACCTCTAGACTATACCACTAAATTTTCAAGGAATTAAACCCCTATGAGCTCAAGCATTCTAAGTCGGTTAAATTCATATTAATTATAAATAAAAGAAAAATATATAATTCTAAATAAACAAAATAATTTTTTCAGGGTTTCACACCCTTAAAGGAAGTTTCGTCCTGAAACTTTGCACGCACCTAGTCATTCAAGTAAGTGAGGGTATTTGGATCGCATTTCTTACTCTGGTTCTTGTGTGGCCTCCGATATCTCATGATTTGCCTAGAGAACTTTCACTAAAGGCACTATCTTCCTACGAAGTTTTTTTTTTCTCCAATCCAAGATGCGAACTGGTAGCTCCTCGTAAGACAAATCTTCTCACAACTATACAGGATCCGGTATAATGATATGGGATGGATTAGGGATATACTTGCGTAGCTGTGATACATGGAAGACGTTGTGCACTCTAAGTAGTTCTGGCAGTAGCTCCACACGATAAGCTACTTCCCAAACATGTTGAGTGATAGGGTATGGCCTGATGTATCTAGGGCTAAGCTTGCCTGCCATGCTAAACCTCATAATGCCCTTGGTTAGAGACACTCGAAGGAAAACTCGATCTTCCACTTCAAATTCCAAAGTTTTGTGCCTTCGATCTGCATAGCTCTTCTGTTGACTCTAGGATGCTTTCATTCATTCTTGGATTACTCTGACTTTCTAGGTAGTTATCTGGATTAGCTCAGGTTTGATGGTTAGTGCATTGTTAATCTCCTACCAGCATAATGAGGTTCTACATAGTCGACCATACAACGCTTCATAAGGGGTCATCTCGATGCTGGCATGGTAACCATTGTTGTATAAGAATTCAATCAGCACCAACTGCTCATCGCAGGCTTGTTTAAAATCTAGCTCACATGCTCGTAGTATGTCCTGCAGTGTTTGGATCATCCATATAGTTTGACCTTACATTGCTGGGTGGAAGGCTATATTGAAATGTGACAGCATCCCGAATGCCTCATGTAGCTTCTGTCAGAATTCAGATTGGAATCTGGTATCCTGATATGAAATTATAGAACTCAGTGCTCCATGTAATTGAACTATCTCCTCTAGATAGGCACAGGCCAACTGATCTAAGGTCCACACGTTCCTTATGGTCATGAATTCTACTGTCTTCATGAGTTAATCCATGTTGACCCAAATCGTGTTGTTCTTCTTCTAGGTCGGTGGTAGACCCATAAAAAACTCCATATAAACTAAGTCCCATTTCCACGCAGGAATCACCTATGGTTGTAAGAGTTTGTGGGTCATTGGTGTTCTGCCTTCACTCGTTAAGACATCAGACATTTCGCCACGTAGTCTGCCACCTCCTGTTTCATGTTGCTCCACCAAAAAGTTCTCTTCAAGTCCTTGTACAACTTATTCCCACTAGGTGAACAGAGTGTGGGGTATTAGGCCCCTCATCCAAAATTTTCTTCTTGAGTTCCTCCATGGCAAGGGCATATACCCAGTTCTTGAACCTTAGCATCCCATCTTCATGAATCATGAAGCCAAGTTTTTTTTCCTACTAACACCTCAGTTCTGATCCTATCCTATTGCGGGTTCGTGCCCTGAGCAGCCTGAATTTCCTCAATGAGCGTAGGTTGCACCTCCATGGTGTAAAGCACAGGTCTGATCCCCCTCTTCACCATATTGATCTCCAGTTTCTTAAATTCTTTGCACAACTCCATGGGTAGTGGCAACAAGCTGCTAAAGGTTTTAGTATGGTTTGCGACTTAACGCGTCAGCTACCATATTTTCCTTTCCTAGGTGGTATCAAAAGTTAATGTCATAATCCTTTCGGAACTCCAACCACCTTGTTTGTCTTAAGTTTAGATCCTTTCGTGAACATAGATAGTTCACACTCTAGCGGTCAGTGAAAATCTCATAATGCACTCCGTATAGGTAGTGTCTCCGAATTTTTAATGTGAACACTACTACCGCTAGCTGTATGTCGTGAGTTGGATAGTTTCGCTCGTGAGTATTTAGTTATCGTGAGGCATAAGCTATGACATACATCAGCGCACACCCCAATCCATTTCTGGATGCATCACTGTATGCCACAAAGTCCTCGTCATTGACGGGTAAGGCCAATATAGGTGCACTAGTTACCCTTTTCTTAATTCTTGAGGGGAGTGGTGATGTTCGGGAAATTCTGTACAAATCTAAGAGAATAACCTACCAATCCCAAAAATCTTCTCACCTCAGTCATGTTCTTGGGTCTTGGCCACTGCATTATGCCTTCTATCTTTTGAGGACGTACTGATTTTCCCTCTGTAGGCACCACATGCCCCAAGAATACCACTTTTCCCAACCAAAACTCACACTTCTTCAATTTAGCATGCAGTTCATTCTTCCTTAGTATCTCTAGAACTATCCTCAAGTGATGGGCGTGCTTCTCCAATGTCCTGGGATATATTAGTATATCATCTATGAATGCCACTTATGAATCGATCCAAATAAGGTTTAAAGATCCTATTTATGAGGTCCATAAATGCCGCTGGGGCATTAGTGAGCCCAAAAGGCATGACTACAAATTCATAATGTCTATATCGAGTGCAAAAGGCAGTCTTAAGTATATCCTCTTCCTTGATCCAGAGTTGATGGTATCTAGAACGGAGATCTATTTTAGAAAAAGTTCCCACACCCTTAAGCTCATCAAAGACGTTATCTATCCTGGGTAAAGGGTAGCACATCTTGACTATTATTTTGTTAAGTTCTTTGTAGTCTATACATAACCTCAGGGTCCCATCCTTCTTCGTCACGAATAATACTGGGCTCGCCATGGGGAGGTGCTAGGTTGGATGTAACCCTTCTCTAACAACTCATCAAGGTGGATTTCTAAGTCCTTAAATTTTGCTAGTATCATCCGGTAAGGTGCTCTGGAGATAGGGGTTTCCCTTGGTACTAAGTCAATACAAACTCCCACCTCTCTAAGGGATGGCATGCCAGGGATCTCCTCATAGAAGACATCCGAAAACTCCTGAGCTACTAGAATGTCCTTGAGGGATGGCCTAGAGGTCAAAGTATCTACCACATTACATAGAAATCCCTCGCAACCTCGTCCCAACAGCTTATGGGCTTCCATCGCAGTAATATGTCTTACCTTGCTCATTAGAACCTTCCCGTTATGAACTACTTTCTTCCCCTTGGCCCCCTTAGGATGATTGTTTGTTTGAGATAGTTTACTTGGGCTTGGTGTTTCGCTAACTAGTCCATTCCCAAGATGATACCAAAATCGATCAATTCGAATTTGTACAAGTTCTCTAAGAATACATGTTTGTACATCTAGATAGGGCAGTCCTCATATAGCTCATCACATTTAATGGTCTTCCCATCAAGAAGAGTCACAGACAGCAGAGGGGGTCTAGATGTTGAAACTAGCCTTAATATCTCAACCAGCTTTATAGAAATGAAGGAATGCGTAGCACCGGAATCAAACAAGGCATCTACATGTTGAGTTTTGATAGAAAATGTACTGATCACCTTGTTTGGAGCATCCTTGGCTTCCTCCTTGTGCATAACGTAGACTCTACCCTCCGTGTGTTGTAGTGGCTGGTTGGGAGGTCTTGCCTAATTCTGGTGGGGTGTCCAGGCCTGATAGTTCAGGTTAGCCGCCTGCCTACCATTTTTCTAGTAACATTACTGAGGTTGTTGTCCCCCAAGGCCCTGATGGACAGGAGGTAGTTAGTGCAGGTAGTCCCTCACTTGATGTTGAAGACTCCCACAGCAGTAGCATCTCTTGTTGGCGCAACACTCTTACGTATAATGTTCCGGCTTCCCGTATGCCCTGCACGTCACTCTAGGCCGATTGTCTGTTTGCTGGTCCTCACACATATTATTGCTGTTGTAGTAGTTCCTAGGAGGCCTCTTGTACTGACCCTAAGAGCGAAAATTTTCTCTCTGGTCCCCCTTCCACTTATTTCCCTACTATTCATTGTAATATTCACTTTTCTCCTTCATTGCCCTTTCCACGTTCAAAGTGGTGTCGTACAGATTCTCATAGGAAACATACTAGCACACTGACATTCTCTACTAAAGCTTTAGGTTTAGCCCTCCCTCCAAGCGATTCATCTTAAGTTTGTTACCAGCTACGAAGGCAGGGACAAATGAGAAATTTCCATAAACTTGGAGGCATACTCTGATACACTCATTCTTCCTTGTTGCAGTTGTATGAACTCATTCTCCTTTGCCTTCTGGAGGGACACTAGGTAGAAGTGGTTCTTGATCAACTCTTTGAATCTCCTTCAGTCAAATCCAGGCTCATACTATTTTTTTTTCATGGTAGCCTACTAAAGATCAGCCTCATCCCTAAGGTAGAATACTGCAAATCCTACCCGCCATTCCTCAGGGCACTGGAGAGCATCAAACAACTTCTCCATGCCCCAAATCTAGTATTCAGAAGCCTTAGGGTTGGGAGCGCCATTGTAAACCAGTGGGCTATGGTTGGCAAGCCTCTTGAACATGTGGGAGTTATCCTCCTCTGTCTTCTTTCCCTTGGCTCCCACTATCCTCTATAGGTGCTCGTTCTGTTGCTGTAGTTGCTCCCCTTGCTTCTGTAGCAGCTCCAACAACAGGAGATTGGTGAGTTCCGTCCAAGTGGGTGGGTTAGTCTTATCCACTTGACTAGGAGGCCCATGTCCATTCCTGGGTCGGAGGGCTTCCCTCGTTCTCTTAGGCTGGCCATGGGAGTGTCTAAGTTCATATGGGGCCTTGGAGTAGGATAAGACCTGCTTTAAGACTCGCCATTATTTCCCAACATCCTGATTGGGAATTAAATCGAGTTTAGTTACTTGCCTTATAGTCCACAATATATAACTCACCATAGTTTAGTAGCGCATCTTACATCACATTATTGTTGATAAGCAGTTATACAGTATTGTTTACAGTTGTATTCACTTGCCATAATCATGTGGGCCAGTTCTGGTGCCTCATCATCACATGCCTCATACACATTCCATTAACACTAATAGTATTCCTGCATAATTCAGGTACGCAATTCTCAATTACTCATAACAAGCAGTTGTGTCTACGTAACCCAATGAAAATTTCAATGCATAAATTAGAAATAAAAATTATTTCTCACACATATACTACCATTACATAAGTAACTCAGTAAACCTTTTTAGTTCACACTTTACTAGCAAAGAAAGGAAAGAACAGTATAATCTTTAAGGATTATGACCCTATTTTTAAGCAAATTTCTAGCATTTATTGCCCAGGAGCATCTAATGGGCTGGTACCCTAACACATCATCCCATACCTTCTCGGCTTCCAGCGGGCATCTTCAGGCTTGGGTTCCTCTCAGCTGCAAGTATTCCCTCCATGTCAAATTCCGCTATGAGGATCTCCCCTTATCCCTGCTCTTGAGCTGTTTCCTTGAGGTCTTCATCCCCCTCCCACTGTTTTTCAAAGCTCCCTCCCCCAGTTGGTTTTTCTTCAGGGTTTTGTTTACCCACGGGTTCCTTTTTAGGGTCTTCTTCTTCTAGGGATTCTTCTTCAGGGTCATCCACCTCTACAGGCTCCTCCTTAGGGTCCTCCTCTTCTATAGGTCCTTCCTTGGGGTCCTCCTCTTCTAGGGATTCTTCCTTAGAGTCCTCTTCCTGCTCTTCCAGGTATTCTTCCTTAGAGTCCTCTTCCTTCTCCCTTTGCTCATTTTCCTCCTCAAACTCTCTCTCTGCAAGCAGTTTGGGTTTTATGGTGGTACTATCCTCAGTATCCTCCTCATCCCAGAGTGGTGGGGTCTCATAATCTATGTCAAGGGTAGGGGGTTGATCATATGGGCCTATATCCATTAGCTGATCCACTAACTCCACTAGGTTCATTCCCATCGATTTCCAATCGCACAAGCAACACCTAGTGTAACAATGGAACACTCTGGTCTTAGGGTGAAGCTTTCTAATTCTATAATTTCATATTGGGCCACATCGGAGGGTTAAGAGAAAAAATAGGGCCTGGTTGTTCTCAAACCTCAAACAGTCATTTGGTGCCCCCACTAAACACCCATGTATAACATCTTCAATTCTTTGTAGGTAGCTAACTAAGTCAACTTCAGGTCTTTTTCCCAACCTCTGGTGCAGACAACAATGACCCATGCAATCGCAATGACGTATACTGTTCATGCTATATATCAACAATTTCAATTCAGACATGCGTTCAAAAGTAATCCTATCCTCCACTCACGCTCCGCGCAGTCCTTAAGTCTACATATTATGACTACAATATTTTAGGCGAGCCTTTAGGTTAATCAACCTGAGCTCTGACACCACTTTCTAACACCCTGAAATTCCTAATTCTTTTTGATTTACTACCATTAACCTACATGTAAGTGGAAAAGCCTAAGGGGTGCTACTATCGTATTCCCTATAAATCGCATAAATCCTCTACTTTGTAACTTAACAACATATTCAAAACACAATCTTAAATCTTGTTTACAACACACCAATTTGTCCACATTTCAACAACATTTATCCTAAAACACAGCCAATATAAGCCTTATTTATCACAACTAGAGTATTAGGCGTCACATCCTTGCTCTAAACCAAAGTCCCTTCCCTATGCTTATGAACTTCACTTCAAAACAAAACAATTTCAAAGAACGAGATAAGCTCAATAACAATGACCCCCAACTATCACAACACGCACAAAAATTCATTTCAAACCCTTTTAAGGGTGGGGAAGACATAGGCAATTTTGCTATAACATGAAAGACACCCTACTAGCCTCAGCACCCGTCATACTTCAATAGGTCTCATAGCCTACACTTGGTTTTAATGTAGCCGTTTAACCATATCATGGCCTGCCGTCATTTTGGATAGTTATCGCCAACCTAGCCCACGTCTACTCACAAGGTCGCACGTGGCCGCTAACCATACATGCACTTTACCCGGGGAAGGCTAATGGCGTTTAGATAAGCAGGAGTAAACTCCCTAGTCTCTCTTAACCATTTCCTTAGTTCTTAACCTTACAAGTAGGGTCGGTATTTAATTAGGACATAGCCCATCCCAACATGTCCTGGTCCAAAAGCATGTCTCAACTACTTTCACAATAAAACATCAAAGATGTAAATTCCAACCTTCACAACAGCGTTAATAAAACCCAGGAGTTCCATCACCCAGTTATCCAGGAAAATCCCCTAAGCATCAATTCAAATACATTTTCATATTCGCTCATATGACATATTTTCATGGGACATTTGGAGGATTTAGAGTATGATCGTATTAGAACACATCGCCTTAGCTTGAGCTCGGAATGCTAGCTCGGCCCCATACAATTTCCCAAAAATAATTTATGTTCGTATTAATTCATTAACCCAATTTCCGGCACATAAAAGTATACCCCAATAAATTCTCTAGGCCTTCCTTTTATATCCAACTATTGATTTAGGCCCTTAATTATATTTTTAGGATAGTTTTAGATTATTTTCCAGCACGTTTATCTCTACTGTGTACTTCTAAATTACAACCAAATTACAAGCCAAACTTCCAGTTCCTATAACTCTCACTCCCAATGTTAGATCTAGCCCATTCTGGAAAGGCCAATTTTCGAACTACAACCTTTATCTCATGGCCATTAGCATATTACGGGTCTCACTTACTTGAAATTAACCAAAACTGTAAACTATCCTAGCGACTGTTAGGGTTGCGCAGTCGCTGCACAATGTCCATAACTCGGTGGTTTTAGCTTCGACTTACAAAATTCAAAACTCTTCAATCAGAGGACACATATATCTACGATATCTAAGTGTTTTATAATTTTTGAAGAGTCTAATAAATACCGGGAATCTGTGAAGTTAGACTACGTTCTAGGTGCAACAAGCAGTGGTTATACTATAATTTTTAGACTTGATTTCATTCAATCCTAACTTGAAAAACTTGAACCCTTTTCCAACACGTATACGGTGTCTTCACGCAAAACCTTACTATTCCTAATTAGTAAAACAATCCAAGTCATAGAAAGAGTGAGTCTTTTACCTCAAAACAAATCGCAGAGAGAAAGAGGAGATTTTAGGGTGTATTATCCCTCCAACTAAGCACTCCACTCTGAAGTTTATAGAATAGCATGAAAAAAAAAATCAGATTCAATGCCAAAATATAGAGGTTTTATAAAGAATTTCAATTAGAAAATCAACATACTTGGCTAGGGTTTGCATTAAGTTTCACAATTTACCAAGAGTGAGAGAGTGGGAGGAAGGTGGCCGGTGGGGCGATAGGGAGGGCGATGCACCGATGGGGGGGAGAGAGAGACAGAGACAGGGCATCGGGGGTGTGTTGTGAGAGAGAGGAGGAGGGTAGAGGAAGAGAGAGGGAAAGAAGGTCTAAATACTGGGGTTTTCCCCCCTTGTTCTTCTTTTGTATTTTTTTTTAAGAGAAACTATTGAATTTTTTTTTTTTGGAGTATAGAGAATCGAGAGATTAATGTTCGTGTGGCTTGAACCACTTGGCTAACCTCCAGACTATACCACTAAATTTGCTAGGAATTAAACCTCTACGAGCTAAAGTATTCTAAGTCGGTCAAATTCATAATAATTATAAATAAAAGAAAAATATATAATCCTCAATAAATAAATAATTTTTTTGTGGTTTCACAAATAGATACCAAGCGAACATGGAAAACATATCATATATAACCTTATTCTTCAATGAGCACAAATAGATACCAAGCAAATATGGAAAACATATCATATATAACCTTATTCCTCAACTTGCTCGTTGAAAACGAAAATAGCACTTCCTTAGTGATGTTTATCTCAATTCTCAAATTGGGATGATAGAGACCATAAGAGTGGGTTTGGCAATAGCTAGCATAGCCGCTAAGGTGGACTTTGACTCAACTTCTTTCTCTTCAACATCCAAAATGATATCATTTACTTGTTTGGCCTCTTCTTACCCCTCGGTAGAGTCCCCTTCTTCTTGAATTTGATCTAGGGAGCGCTCATTTTGTTGGACCTTGATCTCTTCTTGAGCAACAATGGGTCCCTCCACCATGAGTTCTTCATCAAAGAATAAATCTTGAACGAATCTCGCATCCATGTATGATTTGAGCCAACTCTAAGTCTTGATTATAGACTTGCCTTGAATAAGGCTTTCCCTCCTAAGGCATTTGAACCAATATTGGGCACAACCTTAGAGTTTTGAGCAGCTATCCTGAAGCTCTCTTCAACTGAGCATCCTTTCGCCTCAAAATAATCTTCAAGTGTTTTAACCTATCTTAAGCAGATGGTAGGATAAAAAATACCATCAAAGAGAGTAGGTTCTTTCAGGGCCTTCTTCATTTGAGCCATTTTCTTGGTAAGCTTCATTATTTGAGCTTGGAGTTCAAGGATAGCAAAATCTTTCATGATCTAGATGAAAAAAGGATGAAAGGAGTAGAGAATGGGTGGAAGATGATGGCACGGTCATGCTTAATGGTAGCATGAGCAGAAAATGAAAGATTGGAGAATGGCACGGTCTTGTTGATTGATAAGGTTGGGTTGTCCCAATTCTCTGCCTGAAATTCCTTGTGCAGGATTATGGCACGATTGTGCTAAGAAGCATGGGTAGGCCGTGCCAAATTTCTATTTAGGGGTTTTTTTAATGGTTTTGTGGGGCTTTTTTTGTGAAGGCTTCTTTTGTGTAGTGGAAGTGTTTAGGCTCTGTTTAGGTTCTTTGTGGACTAAAAGAAGAGATTTAGAGAGGGGCAAATAAATGCAAGAATGGGATAGAAAAGTATAGACTTTAAGCAAATTAGAACACAAAGATAGATGGATTTTATGCTTATCAAGACGAATGAACTATTTGCTCTAATGCGAATTTGATGCATGTGGAGCACCCTTAATCACAATAATGGTTAAACTTCAACAAACATTAATCAAAAAAGACCTTGAACTAAGCTAAGCCTTAAATAACCAAAGGAAAATGAGGAAAATATTTTTGTGGGATTTTTATTGTGGGAGAATAGCTAATGAAAAGGGATATGACTAAGATAAAGGCTCAAGCCACACTTAGCCTAACAATTCACCAATTAATTCTTTAAAACAAAACCACCAAGAATAAATCTAAAAGATTGACTCAATCACCATTCAACTACTCAAGTATTTGAAATAAAAAGAGAGTTTGTTTTGGGGGGAGGGCACTCTAGCTTTCATTCATTAATTCTACAATCAAGTATGTCCTACTTGGATACAAGGATTTAGAACCACAAAAATTACAAAAATAGGCCAATATAAATTAAACAACTATAATGTAGACCAATAGGTTCAAGCATCTACTCTACTCAATCACATTAAAACAACTATTCAAGCACATCAAAATTAAAATTAGAAGCTTCTAAGTTAGTGATGAGTTCTCCAAATTCTTTTTTATCTCCAAACTTGATATTTTGGACCTTGACCTTGACCTTTGACCAAAAAGTTTGAACCGTATTGACCACTATTGAGCAAAGTTTGACTTTCTTGAGTAGGAATTGTTGGACAAAAAATGACCTGATTTATCTATTTGATTTGGATCATGATGGCAGATTCTTAATTTTGATGTTCTTTTCTCCTTTTTGTTGAGGTTTGGGCAACATAAACTAGATGAAATAAAGTAAATAACTTAATTAATCCTACAGTCATTTATTGTGAAATTGCAACCCAAACTTGCCCTTAATGCTTTATGCATCAAAAGGACATGCCAAGAGGCACTCCCAAATGCCAAAGATACCATCAAATTGCCCACCAAAATGCCACACACAAATGCCTATGTACAAAACTATGGATCGAATTGTAATTCTCTCATTAAAGGAATAGACATCTAAAGGTCGAGACATAAAATCATCCATTAAAGGCTCATAAAAATGATGATAATGATGCATAAATTTATTGTATTATCCTCTCATCCAATGCCCTTGAAATAATGCCTAACCAAAAATCCAAGAAATTTTCAATAAAATGGACCAATCCAACAGACATATGCTCTCACAAACCATGATCCATACTATGGGCAATCCATGGAGCTTACTATAAGTCCAAAACTATTAGGCTACCATAGAGGAGCACAAACCATTGTTGGGCACGCATGAACATGCCAGCTGGGACTAATGTTTGGGCCAATCCAATGTACATCATCTACATATAATGAAACTCATGTATCGCAACCAAGTAAAATACTATCACATGGCAAAGAATTTTAGGTCATTTAACCCAATCGTAGAAAATACCTCAAAATCAATGGAGAACATTTCTTTTAAAGTACATTAACATGGCACAGAATTTTGGGTCATTTCTTTTAAATTGCGATATAATAAAGCACAGTAACAAGATCAATAGTTGCATACATATTCCAAGTTAATACGCATACACTACATCTAATTTACGAGATATAACATCAAAATTAGAAGTTACCACAAACAATCAATTGCCAAAATTAGATAAAGATAGAAGATAAGGGTTTAGAAGTAGCCTAGGTCAAAGAATGCCAAAGCACTTTCTTAATGGAGAAAAGGACCTAATTACGCTAGTGAGAATTCTTCAACTATGACCGTCTACCAAGATTTGACAATCTATTAGTCCTCTTCCTATGCAACAAGGAGAAACCATGTTATTGTTGCCTCAAGTTGAGGTTGAAAGCAAGGTATGTCATTGTTGATGCGAAAACAACGTTGAAAATTATTCAAAATTTTTGTAGAAAATACCTCAAAATTAGTACAAAACTTTTTCATTGATTTGAGATATAACAAAATACAACAACAAGATCAATAACTGCATACACGTGCCTTGTTAATATGTATAAATACATCTAATTTACAGGATACAACATAAACATTAGAAGTTAATACAAACAACTAATACCTAGAATTGAGAGAAAATAAGGGTTAAGATCTAGCTTGGTCCAAGTGCACTGAAACACTCTTTTTAGAGAGGAAGCACCCCATTGCACTAGTGAGAACTCTTCAAGTGCAACTTTCTTAGAAGATCTAACAACTCATTAGTCATCTGCATATGTAGTAGGGATAACTTAGGGCCAATATACATCCAATGCTTAAAATATAATTTAATTATAATAAATTGGTAATCAAACTGTCTAATAGATTGGGCAAGAGAATCAAACATGATCAAAGAGTTTCTCGGCTACATAGGCTCGATCACTAGACTCTCCCATACCATCATCCCCAAAAATATCAAATTTATAGACAAAAAGATCATATAGCCAATGTCAAACAAAAACATTGAAATACCAAAGATCTTCATCATCCAATCCACTAGCCCAATATCGGTTAAAAAGCTCAAAATAAGTATTAACGTTAGGCATAAATCCCACTAAGTAAACAAATTTTCCCCTGATAAAATCTAGGGAGCAATTGCTTTAGATAAATGAAGTGAAAAATAAATAATTTTAATAACAAATTTAAAATCATAAATAAAATCTCTAACAATCCCCTGCATGGTTTAAAATGTATAAAACTTCAAAGAATCGGGACAAAAACACTTTTATATAATGTGCATCGATCAGGATGTAATAGGTGTATGTGTATTCCAGGTTTGAACCCATACCTAGTGCATGTGGAGTTTTGTCTATGGGTACAATAGTGGTATAATACTTTAAATAGAGGCGAAGCCGGCATGGTGCAGTGGAGTCAACCAACACCCGTCCCAAAAAGGAAAAAAATTAAATATGTGGTAAGCATTAAAAACATTAATTAGGGGTTTACTATAAATAAAGCATTGGTGGATAACAAGATTTTGTGTATAGTTGAGTAGCTGGAGTGTGCATGTGTTATAGCTTGGTTGCTGTGAGATTGAAGGTTCAAGCCTTCCTCTACACATTTTCATTGTTCTATTTTTTTTTAAACTTTCTTCATTTTGTAACTCACAAATTATCAGCCTCTGTAAAACGTTTTCATTGTATATTATTATTGTGACACCCCTCCCCAAAATTCCTACCGGTGCCGATGTAGTTTAAACTGAACATTTTCAGTTAGATTTCCAACCACACATACAGAGTATGTATAATCACCATGGTACTTTCGATGAGTTGCTTTTCACTCATATGTAAATATTTTCATTGTTTTATTTTTTCTAAAACTTTGTTCAGTTTGTAACTTACAAATTGTGAGCCCCTGCAACACATTTTCATTGTATATTATTGTTTTGGCACCCTCCCCAACATTCTCACCTTTGTGGCCGTAGTTTTAACTAAACCCTTCTAGTTAGATTTCCAACCACACACACAGAGTATGGATAATCAGCATGATACTTTTGATAAGTTGCTTTTCGATCATGCACACGAATCTTGTATTGTGGGTGTCTATAGGGAGTTGCCAATTTTCCACAACAGCAAGCTCATCTATGTATTTATTTAGGTGAACCTTGCAAGGGCAATCAATGACTAATCCACCTATGAAATGTACATCCTTGGATTCATTAAGAGAATATAATCTCAACCTCAAATGTCCCATGAAAAGCACTTCAACACTATAGGAATGAGACTCCGGAATGGCCGGCTTAAATGTTTAGTCATAATAATAATTGTGCTCTTCCAATTCACCCTTTTTAACAGCTTCATTTCTGCCCAGTGAACTTCATTCATGGGATCGCCATAGCTTTGAAGATGGAGTTTCCACTATAATGACTTATTTTTAAGCTCCAATCTCATTCCCCGGATATTAGAATTAACTTCATGCTAATCACTTCTTATGTTAGCAACGTTATCACTACGTACTTCATGTAACCCTTTCGACATCCTCTTGATGTGTCAAGATTCAATAATCTTGTGTCATGAGAACGCAAAATTTTATATATCTTATCTTATCAATATTTCTATGCTTTACTTAGTCTACACCATGAGGTCAACAACTTATAAATACAATATTAAACATACAAGGTTGAGCGCACACACACAGATATATATATATATATATGTGT
>NCQV01016039.1:5927-16179 GCA_002740545.1 Lophocereus schottii | reverse complement strand
CTACTCTATAGGAATGGGTGAGGCTTATCTACTTAGGAGAATAAGGTTCATTCTCAATCTCCAATTCCTTAGGAGAATCAACCTGAGAATGATCTTCATCCTCAATCCCTTGGGCCCGACCATGCAATTAATCCATATATTCAGGATCCCACACCTCAAAGAAAAAGTGAGAGTGATTCTTCACATACTGAGGGTCCTACACCTCTTAGAGAAAGAAGAAGGGATTCCTTACCTAGGTAGATAAATGATGAAGGTCCTAAGATCCAAAGAAGTGAGCCTGGGAGAATTCCCCAATGATACTTTCAAATTAAAGAGGAAATATTCTTATGCACTTCCTTGGAAGTAGAAGAGCCTACTTCCTTTTAACAGGCGATTGATTCACCAAATCACAAAGAGTGGAGGGATGTCGTGAGGGATGGCATGGACTGAATAGTAAAAAATAAGGTTTGGAAACTTGTTGATCTTCCACCTCAACGTAAGTCTATTAGAAACAAGTTGGTTTTTAAGGTAAAATATTGAATAGATGGATCAATTGATAAGTTCATGGTCTATCTAATGGCAAAGGCTTTACCCTAATTGTGGGTATAGACTACAAAGAGACTTTTTCTCTTATGGTAAGTTTTACCTCTACTCACCTACTCTTAGCCCTAGTTATTTTGACGCAGAGATTACTTTCACAATGGTATCCTCGAGGAAGAAATCTATACGGACCAACTTATTGGTTTGCATCAAAGGATCAAGAGGACAAGGTGCATCGTCTTAAAAGGTCTACATATGATCTTAAGCAATCTTCCAAATCTTGGACCTTTAGATGCCATGATGCAATTGTGTGTATGTCAAAAGAACAAATGGGGGATTATGTTTCTTACCAGGTATGTTGATGACATACTTCTAGTTGGGAACAACTTGGAGATGATCACAACTACTAAGAAGCAGTTGTTCTTTGCCTTCAAGATAAAGGATATGGTAAAGCTAGATATGTCCTTGGAGTAGAAATAGGTAGAGATCGTCCCAAGAAACTCCTAGGTATGTACCAGGAAGCATATATTAAAAAGGCCTTGGAATGTTTTTAGATGCATAATTCCAAGCTCCAAGACACTCTAGTTGAGAAGGGTCTGATCTTAAAGCTTGACCAATGACCTAAAATAGATGATGAGAAGGAGAAAATGAGTAATGTCCCCTATGCTAGTATCGTAGGAAGCTTAATGTATGTCATATTCTATACATGGCCTGATATTTACTTTGTGGTTGGTTTGGCAAGTCATTACCAAAGCAACCCACGACCTGCTCACTGGTAAGCCGTCCAGAGAATCTTGTACGACTTCATGGTACTACCGACTTGGTCCTTTGCTATTAGGGTAGGGACGTCGAGTTGAGAGAATACTCAAATGTCAATTGGGGTGGTGACCTAGATTAGTCTAGGTTAACCTCATGATATGTCTTCAACCTTAGTGTGGGAGTCATATTATGGTGCACTAAGAAGTAAGACTTCGTGCCTCTATCGACTATAGAGGTAGAGTATATTGCATGTCGCCTTGCCACTCAGGAGGCAATGTGGCTAATGAGTTTCCTTTAGGGTCTTAATCCCAACCTTAGAGTTGATGACTTTGTTGAATGTTGTGTGACAATACTGCTACTATCTAGTTCGCGAAGGATCTAAAGTTCCATCGGAAGACCAAGAACATCAATATGTGTTCTCACTTCGTGTAAGATGCCATAAAGATAGAGGAGGTTGTCATTAAGTGTATATCCACTAACAAGACAATTGTTGATTTGTTTACTAAGTCGATTCCTAGAGATGCTTTTAAAGCTCATATGTTGAGTATGGGACTTCATAGGGCTTAGTTTTTAGATGTATCTTGTTATATGATGGACACATTTCTTTTGAAATGAGAATTTATATAATAAAGATTGATATTTGTATTTTTTATTGTCCATGATTTATTGATGCATGTCACATGCTTCTGATTGGCCTAGTTACATAGGTAATCACCCTAAAATTTGTGTTACGGTTAAGATAAGACTGAATCATATTGGTACTAGCATGCGATAATGGTTTATCATACTAATAGTGCATGCATGATATAATATGATCGTCTTACTAAGTCTAAGATGAGATTTGAGAGAGTTAAATATCAAATATCAGATTTCATAATAAAGCCTCAAAAGTCGAATCTTGAGTGCCAAGATTAATATTTAGTATTTTGATCTAGTGGTTCAGGTCAGATTTTCAAGTAAAATCTAGACTGACGATTCGCATGGCATATAGAGTGACATGCCCAGCTAAATAGGAGTTATGCCATAAAATGCATTTCATACTTTCTATGCTTATAAGATGACCCATACAAAAAATGACAATTGACTTCCCTATCTTTTGTCACTTTGTGATCCTATTAACAATGACCCGTCAACTTAAAGCTGTGATATGATGTCAAAACTTGATGATGCTACTTTAATGCATTTCTTAAGGGCCAAGATGCATACGGTTCAATAAGAGCATGTTAGAAAAATAATTAAGCTAAGATGAAATATCATGAGTGTTTAAGGAAAAATCTATCTATCTTCACCACATCGGCCCAGGCAATTATAGTAAGTATATAATTATATGATATATCGTATGACATAAAGGGATTACGCATGGTACCAGTGATGTTTGGATGATTTGGGGTATCATATTAGGTAAAAGTGTTATATTAGTTAGATAGTAATTTAATATAACACTATTGGTTACTCTCTGATCGAAAGCCCAATTCCTAGTATGAAGCATGAAGAATTGTGATTCATGTAGAGACATGTGACTTGCGGCTTATGTAGCCGAGTGGGAGCTGTTAGCCAGCTCTAATTATTAGGCTAAACAACTACAACTCCACCTACATGGTGAACATCCATTAGAACACTTAACCTATAAATAAGCAGCTTATGGAGCTAATTTATCATCAATGGAAAACCCTAAAGAGGAGCCCCAAATCTCTCTCTCCCCACTCTCATGGCAGCCTCGCCATTAATTGGGTTTGGGTTTTGGGCGTGACTTCTAGGATGACTCTATTCTCACTTCCAAAGGTTAATCCTTTATTTACCAACAATAGCTAAGATAACTTATGAGGAATATGAGAATTCCATGTGTTAGTGCACATCATTGTCATTACCCAGATCGATTGACCTACCACCTTGAGGAGTTCATGTCTACAAGCTAATATTCATCTTGTTTTCCCTCATTTGAAATGTCTTTTAGGCTACTAGTATTGAAGTTTTGAATGGTTGTTGTGAGTAACCCCCTGCCTTCCGTTTTCCTTAGATATATTTTTTGATTGTTTGAGTGACATGCTTTTCTTAATCTTTTCTTGTTCATTTAATGCCTTCATTTAGGGTCTTTCTTATGCTGAATTTGTGCTTGGTATTAGAGTTTTATCTATTTGTTTGATAATTTAGTTTTCCTTTTCATGGGCTTGTTGCATAAGAATCATGAAGTCATGCCTTGTCTCATTTTAGGAGCCTCAAGAAATATAGATTCTTAATCACTGAGCTTAGCATTCTCTATATAATGCATGGATTTGAAAATTATGAGAATTATAACCATGATTATATCTAAGTTATTATTGAGTAGACAAATGATCGTATATCCTTGGAACTCATAAATGGCTCTAAATATTATACTCCTTCTATCGAATTTTTTTCCCCCAAAACTTCAACATGTTTAAATTCTTACTCTTTCTTCGGCTGAATTAAACAGGTAACTCTTTCTTATAAAGAGTTATTAAACTTATTGTAAAATTTTCGGCCAACTCTCTTTGTTATCTTATTTTGCAGTGGAGCTTGAAGCTTGTAACTATAATTTGAGTAAGAGCTTCCAGGCTTTAGGATGTATTGTTAACCAACTTATTGCATACTCTAAGATTGACTTGACATTACTTTGCTAGTGAGGGATATATTAGATTATTGTCCCATTGCTATATAATGGGAACTTTCTTTCAGATATACAATTTTGTGCTTTTACTACATAAATCAAGTGGATTTTGCTAACAATGCACAATCATCGTTCAACAAAAAAATTCAAGTGTGAATTCTACATAAATGTTTAAGGCAATGTACTTTTAGTACGCTTCCATATTGAGCGAATATGTAGTATTAATTGATTTATTAGAGGCCAATTTAACAAATATATAATATTACTTTGTTTATGGTTCCTTTCTTTTGCAACTTATTTTTCTTCGATTCCTTTCTTTGAGAAGTTACTCTGAGGAAATAGTATAATAGGATGATGTATTTTGGACTGAGTGAGTTTGCTCCAATTCAGAGAGTGAACCCAAGTGACTTTATCATTGTGATTAACATGGGCATTAATTGATCCTTTTTGTGCAAAAGCGTGTGTTTGTGTTAGGAATTATCTTCAAATTTTTAGTTTTTAGTTTTAGATCTTCGTTATAGGATTTGCTTCATTAGATTCTAAAGTCCACAAGTTTGATTTGAATGCTATTTTTTAGTCATAATCTTGTAGTGCGTAAGAGCAAAAGGACTAATGGCTGGCTCAAGTAATATATTTCCGGTCTGTAGTATTGATTTTCAATCCACATATAAATTGCTTATTTCTGCTTACGACATTTGATCCAAACAAGACCACATCATAAGCAATAACTGCATAGGCTTATCATTTATTTTGATCATGCATTCATATTCATTTTTAGATTTTGAAGTCATTCTATGAATTTTCCCAATAGGACTTTTGAGTTCTTCTGTTTAGAGTGGAAAGATATAAACTGTGAAGCTATACCCTTGAGGGCATTTCTAGATTTATAAGATTAATGTTAATCAGGGGTTTCAAATGTTTTCGTGTTTCTTTCACATCCATAGGGGAAAACTATTTTGTCTTCTCCATGGTCCCAAGGAAATTGTATTCTATTATACCAATAATGTTGTCTTGAAATGATTTTGAAGGCTTTTTTGATGCGTAAAATATCGATTGTATAAGAGCTTGTGTAGGACAGAATATGGTGAAAGCACGTCTATGTCATTAGCTCACTGGAAAACAGGGTGGTTGATGCTGAAATAATGAAAAATTTAATTGAGAAAACAGATTGCTGAGTGATTATGCTATGAAATTCGATATGCCTTTCAATCTTTCAATTGTTAAAATTTATAATTGCATGTATGTCATTTTATCAATTTGAATTTGTCCCCATGCAATGAAGCCTCTTCTATTTGACCCCACTGCCACCAAAATCCAGATGGCCTGAACAATGCAATAAGTTACCAAAAGAAGGAACAACTTATAGAATAGTCATTTTTTACTTGATTTAACATGCCATCATAAATGAGTTTACACAGCATATGGTGAAGCATTTGTATGTAGGGGAAAAAAGAGGTCTATTGTTAATTAAATGATTGAGGGGTTTAGCAGCTTAGTTGGTTTAAAATACGTGCATTATGGTAGTTTCTAATGTTGTCTCTTGATGATAAGTTGATGGTTTGAGCAATTTAACAAAAATGGTGTATCAAACTATTTCTGGTGAGCCTAATTTAGCTCAAGCATTCCTTGTTTGCCCACGTGCTTGTCATGAATTGTGTTGAAAGTGAAGTTTGGTGATGACTTCTTCAAGTAGTATTACTATAGAGTTTATAATTTGGAGCTCTGGGCCTTTTTTGTTGGTTATAGTCTAATTCAATACTACCTTGGTATCTCATGAGTTACGATTAGATTTTATACAAATGTGCTCAATTAATTAGAGGGAAAAAACTCTCTTGCGACTAGGGATGGTTACTACGAATGATGTATTGAAATATTAGTAGAAAATTGGCATTTAATTTATAGTCTAGCCAAGTGCTTTGTATTGAAGTGTTAGTAGAGTTTGAAAAGGGTATTATGAAGAAGTAACAGACTCACTACAGTTTTAACTCTTCTTGATCAATTTTTTATTTTTTTTTTAAAAAAAGAAACAAAAGTTAGTTGAAAAGTCATTTTTTTCTTTGTATTTTTCTTTTCCCTAGTCAAAACAAGACAAATGAAAATGCGACTTTCTCCTCACTTTTCACCTCCTTATTTCTATCCTTTTTTTTTTTCTTTTCACCTACTTTTTCTAGGTCCAAATATGGCCTTAAAGTTGCTTTTATTTACAGAAGTGTTGTTGAACATGCTGATTATGAATTTCATACATGATGAAGATATTTTTGAGTTGCATAATCAAGTTTTTGGTACACATAATTTTGTTTCATGCTTGTAGCAGCAAAGATACATGCTACTAAAATTTGAAACTTGAAGAAAAAACTAGCGTCCAGGTGGTTTGAACTTGAATAGCTTGGTTCACATGGACCCTCACTAGGGATGGCTTGATAAGAGACTCTCATGATGTGGACTTTTGTAGAAGTGATTTCTTGGATTTGCAAGAAGACAAAGAGATCCATCAAGTTGACGTAAGGGCCCACTTGGAATGGGGATAAGGAATAAGTATAGGAGTTCATAAGGGTAAGAAAGAATGAAAGTAGCATACAGTAAGAGAAAGTTGTTAACTGTGGTTGGTTGTTCCATATTTGAGTGACGGTGAGTAAGAAAAAGTCAAGAAGAATAAAATAATTAGTACTCAATAGTAATTATTATTTAAGGTAAATTATTATGTTGAGGTCACATTTGAAAATTAATATAATAGTAGTTAAATAAAATTATTTCATGTCATGGGGTTGGTTCATGACAAATCTTTTATTTGGTGAACCAATGCAATGATCTTTACATTGCCAAGTAAGGGAGATAAAAGAGAAAAGGTTGTATCATGGGATAATGCAGAGGGGAGGCTCACACTTTGTGATCTGAAAAATGGATTATGCATGGCAAGTGCTCTAACATGGAGCCACCCTTTGGATTAAATAAGCAAGTTGAAAGCTGCACGGGCAACCATTGCACAAGAATTTCAGTGGGACATATTGGTTGCGTTTACTGTAAACCTTGAATAGCCTAGTATAATTGTGGAGAGTAGTGAAGGAATTGAGTTTACTTCTAAATAGAGAAAATTCTACCCCTAAAAGCAATAAAGTGACAATTTGTTTTGGGCAATTGCACATTTTTTTATTTATCTTCGATTTTATTTTTACATAGAGCAAATCTCAAACCTAAAGGAATTAAATGATAAATTATGTGGAAGAATTACACAATAGTCATCCAGTTTTGTTAACAATAATGATTAATTCTCTAACAATCAAATATGTGAGGTCCCAATTGAAGTTGATTTGGCATTCCAAGATAAGTTGTCTGGGACTAGGAAAACAAAAGTTAAAGGTTAGAAGACATATAAAACCCCAAGAAAATAAGAGAATCTAATATAAAAAATTGACACCTGACTGAACCAATGAATATACGACAAGCTGTAAAGAATTTAATCAACTATCAATTAATACTTGGAAGAGGGAAATTAGTTGGTTTAGCACCAATCGTTGATAACACTAAATCATAAAGAAAATTTTTGGGAAGGGAAGTGCAGCGGAAAATTGTTGGGAAGAAATATCACACAATTCAACGTGGAAAACCCCTCTGCATTGAGGAGAAAAACCACAAGCTACCAACAACTAGCACGACTACCATAATAGGAAAAGATAAATTACAATTGGATAAACTCATAACATTACACACTCTTATTTTCATGTAACTAGTGTTTAGGTCTTTCTCCTCTCACATATTTCTCTTTCCTCTCGCACTCTTCAATGAGGAGAAAAACTACAATTCAGTAACAAATGACACAACTACTTTAAGAGGAAAAGATAAATTATAAGATAACTTGTAACGCTATGCACCCTCACTCTCATGTAGCTAGTGTTTGAGTCACCCCCTCCTCTTGCAGATTTATCTTTCCCCTCGACACTCTCCCCATACTCAAGGTTTGGACGCGCCGAGGATAAACCACAAATATCCAGCCTCATAGCATCACTTAAGACTCCACATTGGGCCAAGCACTCTTTCTATGAGGATTTTTGGGATATCTAACATGTGTCCACCTCCTATGTATTTATAGGAGAATTACCTTGCGTTTCAAGGTACACCAAAAAATCTTCCACATAACTTCTATTTCAAACAAAGTTTAGCAATAACTTTCCTGATAATATTAGAATTCAAGGAAACAAAATATTTCATACAAAATAAAATCTTTATAAGATAAAATAATGTCTTCTAAAATATTCTACATAATATTTGGACAATATTCCAACAAATCACCGCTTGCACAAAGATTATGATTCACCATCAATAAACTCTGCTTAGAAGGCTAATCCACTGGCCATATTCATCTCAATTTATTGATGATCAAGAAATCATATCATTAGCTGCACACAATTAACTTCAATTCTTCTTGGCCCATCAATAGTAGTGCTCAATCCATCGACAATCGGGAAACAAATCATCCTCTTAACCCATCACCAATCAAGAAAATCGCAACCGCTCAGCTTTTCTTGTGTGTGTCTTTCACAAATCCCATCTCCCAAGTGACCACAACTAGCTTTGATACCACTTGTTAGGATTAACCCCATTCTGGTCCACTTGTTAGGGACGGAAGATTAGTACACAATTTTGGCATACACACATACGAAGACATATACAACACAAAGTAAAGGACACCAAAATAATATAGCATGTAAAATCCCCCACATTAAGGAGAAAAACCATGACTCAATAACAACCTACACAACCACTATGATGGGGAAAAACATATTACAATTGGATATACTCACAAATATTACGTTCTCTCACTCTCATTTGGCTATACTATTTGAGTCACTCCTTCTCTCATGAATCCATTTTTCCTTCCATACTATGCCCCTAGCTACTCGGGGTTTTGCCTATGATACACCCCATGGATACCCCGTCTCACACTATCACCCAAGATCCCACATTGTTTCAAGATGATTTCACCCACACTCTCTTAACAGGAATTTGGGATATCTAACATCTGTCCACTTTCTATGTATTTTAGCATTCGTAGGAGAATGGTCTTGGATTCCATGCTACACCTTCAAAATCTTCCACAAAACTTCTATGCCAAATTAAATTTTAGTATTATCGACTTTCCTAATAATACATTGTTTATTTTTCTTTACCATTTTCTTTTTTTTCCCCCATCAAATGAAGTTTATTTTTAATAAACTCAATTTTAATTTCCTTATATAGCTTTCTAAAAATAATAGCTAGTGATTTTATTCTTCTTTATAACATTTTACTACCTTCATCTCGAAGATTGTAATAGCAGAAACTATCCATGTAGTTTAGGAAATTTTTTTCATCATTCTTGATATTAATTGTTCAGATTTAAGTCGTTATTCATTCCTGAACTTTAGTAGTCAATATTTTTCTTCCCTCTATTATGAGCTTCATTGATATTTAATAGGTTAATTTAGCTAATATGAGTAAAATTAATGTCTTCAAGGTCATAGTTATTGTAGGGATGAACTCAAAAGAAAAGTTTGAAGTACTTCTTGCTAAAACATATCTTAATCCCATGAAATGAAATTTTCTTCTTGAAGATTGTTTAAAATCTTCATATTTTGGAATTACATTGCTTCCTACAATATATTATCGATCAGTAAACCTAGTTTATCGACTAGATCATTGAGATCACTGTCTTTTATTTTTGTTCCCATAATAGTTGAAAAGTGCATGCATTGTGTTCAATAAATAGAGTAAGTGCAATAAGGGAATAAAAATTTGGCAATATAATAAGGCAACAAGATATTATGCTGTAGTAAAATGAAACGTAAGTGATGATATGGAACTTGAAAATTGTCCATTCTTTTGTGATATGAAGTAGTTGCATTAGCTATTGCTGTTGTCCAACATGTTAAATCTAACTCCTAATGTGAAACCGGGAAAATTCTTATCTATAATTTTTGAAGAAATAATTATCGTGATTTTTAATTTTGAGAATTTAGCACTAGTTGTTTGAGCTTGTAGGTAATAGTTTAGCTTTGGACCTTTGTAGAATTAGAACTGTGAACCAAGTCCAAAATTCTTATTCCTAACAAAGAGAAATAAAAAATTTTAAAATAAAATTCATAATTTAATTTCTCTAATTATTTCCCTCCAAAGCTCAAAAATCAAAATTTAAGGTGTATAATAAAATTGCGAGGGACAATAATATCCCTAAAATCCCCCCATTACTCAAACTTGACCAACAATTAATCCTTTCCCTTCTTGTTAATTCCATGACAAAAACATATTTGGCTTTTTTTTTTAACGTGAAAATGCAACCATATCCCCTTCCCCACATACTCTCTCTCTCTCAAG
>NCQV01015992.1:25641-46224 GCA_002740545.1 Lophocereus schottii | reverse complement strand
ATGTTGGGATGGACCAAAGTATGTTTACATGTTTTTAAGGAATGGTGTCAGTTGGGGATTGTGTAAAAAGTGAGGGAAGAAACTCAAACAGTGAGGTTGGAATTCCTAGAAAAACAGGACAATTTTTGAGATAAAACTCGTAATGATCAGCCCAGTCAAAAATTATGATTTTTGGTGGGTAGATAGGTCAGTGTGTTAGCTTTAAAATGGCTCTTGAATCACATTAATCCGAAGTCTGCGAGAAAAAGTTATGGTCATTTTCTTAACTTGTGCAGGATAGACTCAAAACTAACATGTTGGTGTTCTAGCCCCATTTTAGGAACTCTATCGTGAGAATCATGTCATGTGTCCTTAATGAAAGTTTTGGAGGACTTCGTAAACTTTTCATATTGGGGTCTTAGGTCTCATTTCGAGGCCGGGAGCATAAGTTGTGAATTATTCTCTCCGTACCCTCTTTATAAACCTTTATTCTCTGAACTTGCTACCGTGCCTTAAATCACATTTCTATGGTTTATATAGTTTCATCATTTTAGTTTAATCTATGAACTAGTTTGTAAAGATTCTTCATAAGCCAATTTTATTTAAAGGTATCAATTATAATAATAAGTTCATTTCTGACCTTATGTTCCTATAATGATCTTTTGAACATAATCAAGGCCTGAGAACTTGCATTTAAAACTTTCAGGTACGTTCATTGCCTAAATCTTTAGAAATCAACACGTATTTATCGAAATCGTAATGTTTTGATAAGTACATCAATGAATCAATTTAAACAGTGCTTTATCATACAATTAGTGACCCCATCAGTTATCAGTTACAGGGCATTACCCTTCAGTTACCCTGCGCGACTTCAAGCCAGGTCCCTCGGTCGGCTTGGCAGGTGTGCACATAGTCACAGATCGTAGCAGTTACTAAGGGGAGCACTAACAGATAATAATTGGCAATTTAGCTTTATATGTGTCTCATTCCCTATTTTAAAATCAAAATGAATTGCAAAGCGGACCCAAATAACTTTTCAGTGAATCTTTATCATTACAGGAATGCATGCACTAAGCTCTGGCTCATTGCTCGAAATGTTTTTATATTTTGCTTTAGGAAAGTGTTTAGTAAACCGCCCTCAGGCGGGCAAGGAGGCTGAAGGAGATAAATGAGATAGGATTGTCCCTGTGACTTGCTGTGTATGAGTGCTAAGATGCTATCATATGATATTGTGATGTATTTTGGTGTTGTAACTGTATATTTGAAATGAATTATGTATTCTGGTGTTACAACTATTTATTTGAACTAAATTATGTATGTTGGTGTAATACTTGGGATAAATGGGATGTTAGAACCATTTCTGTATATAACTAAATGGTTTGAGTGATTATGATGGTGAATGGCCTAGGGCAAACTTTGGTTTATGGCTATGTTTTCATGTATAAGGGAAGCCTTGTTCTTTGTGAATGGCGGTAACGCCCCGTTCCTTAGGTTATTATTCCTCATTGGTGAACTTAAGCACGTAAATGCAAGTAGGTGAATACAAGTAATGAATCATGTATTGTTAGGGCGTTGCAGATTTGGTATCAGAGCCCAGGTTGAGATTTTCTAGAGGAAAGTAGAGGTGGAAATTATAGTGTGAGAATGGTTGTCGTGAGGGGGCTATCGTACATTGCTAGAGTGATATTAAGAGTGTAGTAACGATATTAGAATGCAAGTTGCTCCCGTTTGTATGTTCCTTATTTATGGATATGTATGCCTCTCATATATGTGTTTTCTTTGTTAGATGGATCCTTATGGCGTTAATATGTTACCGGATGGATCTATGATTGCCCACATTGCACTGGTACATGCTAGTATAGAGGCACATGCACAGGATCCTTACTCTGAGTTCCGCAGTATTACAGTCTGTGCATAGAGATTGCTCGGGTCCTTCCCCCTTATTGATCCATGGGTGAAGTTTAGGCATCGTTGTCATGACTTTATGATAACAGGGAACCCAGGCTTAGAAGGGTCTAGGTTTCAGCGCCGGGGGACATAGACTACTCTTGCTACGGAGTTGTTATTAAGGGAAGAGTTTGATCATAGAGGAATCACCATGGAGATGTTACAACATATTTTTCTACTACATCAGGTGCCTCCCCCACCTGCAGCCCTAGCACCAGTACAGGGGCCACCCTCCCCGCCAAGATCAGCATAGGGGCCACCCTCCCCGCCTGTACCAAGAACCCCACTGATGCCCGATAGCCCTGGGGAGGCTCATATGGTGGTAGACCTCCCCGACACCCCAAATTTAGTGGTGATTAGTTCTGGGATTGAGGGCCACTAGGGAGAGGAGGATGATCCCGAAGAGGATCAAGACATTGACGAGGTGGGGGTAGAACAGCAATGGGAACAGGAGACGGATGAGTCGATGATGGCAACATGAGCAAGAGCAATAGTTCCAGCAGGAGATCGGTGATGCCGAATCAGAGGCATCTACTAGCAGCTTCGATTCAGGCGAAGAACCTGATGATGAGTCTGACCCGGATTACGATCCATCTAAGGATCATTAGGTGGTTCTAGGGGTCGGTGTAGTGGTTTTCATTTTGAGCCTTGGATGCATATATGGTATGGTTGGATAGGATAGTTATATTTTTTGTGGCATCTAACATTGTTTATAGCTAGTCCCATCCTCTCCAGCCGTGATGACATGATCCGTACCTTTTTTTTGGGTCATGTGACGGATCTAATGTCTAGGGCCTATTTAGTGTTTAGTGTTAGGGTAGGAGTTAAAGCTAGACTTGCTTACTCAGCTAGATGCAATATGCTTTTGTTGCTCATCTATATAGGTAAGCAGTTATGTATGTAAGCCATTATGAAATGAAATGATGACGCTTTGAGTTATGAAATAATCTTTGAGCTATCTTCTATGTATTTATTGGCATGTTTATCTTATATGCCTGGAGGTTACAGTGTTTGAATTGTTTCATTTAATGTATGATCAGAAGGTCTGTGTCAGTGCAAAACAACATGGAGGTTCATGTAGAGGACAATTTGGAACAAGGCCAGGGATCTGGTGATCAAGCCTCGTGGCAGGAGCCACAACATGGTGAAACGCCACCGTTGCCCTCTGAATTAGCTAGCAACTTAGGAAACCCGAGTTACTGGCCAACCTTAGTTGCTGAATTGATGAAGCGAATTCCTCAAGTACCTACCGAAACCCCTCCTAAAGAGGATAAAGTGGCTGATAGGGTAGCGCGGCGCAACCCTAAGGTGTATGATGGGAATTATGATCCAGTGGTATTGGAGGAATGGGTAAGAAGAATGGAGAAAATCTTTACAGTGGTAGAGGTGCCAGAAGGAAAAAAGTAAACATTGGGACATATTATTTGACCATTGAAGCTAACATTTGGTGGAATACTGTGAAGGATAAGCTCGTAGGGCCTGAATTTACCTAAAATAAAATCCTAAGTGAGTTATGGGCAAAATTTTACCCAATTGTGGTCCAAAGGTAAAAGGAGAAGGAGTTTATAGAGCTGAAGATGAGTGGCACCATGATTGTGATGCAATGCGCCAGTAAGTTCACCGAATTATCTAGGTTTGTTCCTGAGTTTGTATCATCTAAAAGGTTGAAAATGAGGAGGTTTGAAGAGGGTCTGGCCTTCTATATTCGGAATCAGTTAGCTTGGCAACCAATTTTGACTTACCAAGAACTATATGAGCGAGGGGCTGAAGCGAAATGAGTGAAGACGGAGTTGAGAGCACTAAATCCAATCAATAACATGGAAAGGGGTTTGAGCAAGGAACTCTGAATTTGAGTGTGAACCAAAACCAGAAGAAACCTACTCTTGTTTCCTCCAAGAGCCATCCTGTAGGCTCGTCAGCACTCTGTGTGAAGTGTGGAAGAATTAATCACACCACTCCTGAATGCCGCGTTGGCACCAATAAATGTATGTGGTGTGGAAGTCCTGAACATCTCATCGCTGCATGCCCCTGATGACTAAAAACTGTAGACAAGGGTGCAACAACCTTGGCTCTGCTCCGCTAGGAATCCCCACCTTCAAGGCATGCAGTTGCAGGAAGAGCATTTGTGATGAACAAAAAGGAAGCTGCTACCTCTGGTATGGTCGTCACTAGAACTCTCCTTTTAAATTCAAAGTTTTGTGTGTTATTTAATTCAGGCGCTACTCATTCATTTATATCTACCCGATTTGATATACAATTGAGCCTTGAGAACAAGAAGATGGAAATCAACTATAGAATTAAGCTATCCAACAATTCTGTGATTGAGTGCCCCCTCTCTTATAAACTTGTCCCTATTACCATTGGTGAAACCACCTTCCCTATGGATTTGATTCAATTTTTTTTGTCTAATTTTTACATCATTTTGGGAATGAATTGGTTGCACACTTATGGGGCCCAAATTGACTGTGAAGATCTTAAGGTGATCTTGAAAACTGAAAAAGAGAGAAAAATGTGTTTTTATGGACAGAGAGAGGCAAAATCTTGTTCCTTGATTTCTGCTATGGAAGCAAGTAAGTTGCTATGTCAGGAGTATATTGGATATTAGTGTTATGCTATTGACACCCAAACAAAAGGAAAGAGAGCAGAAAACATACCTGTAGTTTATGAATTTGAAGATGTTTTTTCTGAGGAGTTACCAGGACTACTCCTGCAGAGGAAAATTGATTTTGGAATCGAATTAATTCCTAGAGCCCAACCTATTTCTAAAGCCCCATATTGTATGGCCCCAACTGAGCTTAGGGAATTAAAGATTCAGCTAGATGAGCTGTTACAGAAGGGCTTTATAAGGCCAAGTGTGTCACCATGGGGTGCCCCAGTGTTATTTGTCAAGAAGAAGGATAGAACCTCAAGGCTATATATTGATTACAGGGAGTTGAACAAGATTACCATCAAAAACAAATACCCACTGCCATGAATAGACGACTTGTTTGATCAACTACAAGAAGCAGGAGTGTTTTCTAAGATTGATTTGAAGTCAGGGTACATCAACTCAAGATTAAACCTGACGACATTCCTAAGACAGTGTTTAGGACCAGGTACGGTCACTATGGGTTCACAGTGATGCCTTTTGGTCTCACTAATACTCCTGCAGCCTTCATGGACCTTATGAACAGGGTTTTCAGACCCTATTTAGACAAGTTCGTAGTGGTGTTCACAGATGACATCCTTATCTATTTTAAGGACAAGGAGGAACATGCTGATCATTTGCGGATAGTATTGCAAGCTTTGAGGGAGCATCAACTCTATGGCAACTTAAAGAAATACGAATTTTGGTTGGAGGAAGTGGTATTTTTGGGACATGTGGTCACAAAAGAAGGAATTAAAGTTGACTCCCAGAAGGTGAAACCAATCACAGAATAGCCAAGACCTACCAATATCACTGAGATTAGAAGCTTTCTAGGTTTAACAGGTTACTACTGAAGGTTCGTCAAGGACTATTCGAAAATAGCTTCACCACTGACCAATCTACTGAAGAAAGCGATCAATTTGAGTGGACTAAAAGATGTGAGAAAGCTTTCCAGGAGCTAAGGCAGCGACCAACTACCACCCCAATCCTAACATTACCAATAGAAGGAAAGGAGTATACTGTTTATAGTGATGATTCGAAGAACGGTCTAAGGTGCGTGCTGATGCAAGAGGACAAAGTAGTAGCTTATGCCTCTCGATAACTCAAGTCGTATGAGAAAAACTACTCTACTCATGACTTGGAATTAGCAACTGTGGTCTTTGTGCTAAAAATTTGGAGGCATTATTTATATGGGGTACCATACAAGATCTATACTCATCATCAAAGTTTAAAGTATATCTTCACCCAAAAGGAGCTTGCTTAAAGACTATGATTTTCAAATTCAATACCATCCTGGTAAAGCAAATGTAGTGGCGGATGCCCTTAGTAGGAAGGCACAACATAGCTCAAACATTATGGTGATTACTCAATTGAACCTCTTGAGAGAACTTGAGGACTTTGGGATTCAATTAGTGTCCCATGGGCAAACAAATGCTCAATTATCAGCACTTACCGTACAGTCTTCCCTAGTGGAAAAAATTTGACTGAACCAGGAAAGTGATCCCGAACTCCAACAAATAAAGCAAAATTTAGAAATAGAAAGGTCTCCGGGATCTGTAATGCACGAGATTGGGACCCTACGGTTCTAGAATCGCCTATGTGTGCCTAAAAATGAAGCATTGAGGAAGCAGATCTTGGAAGAGGCCCACAGTATTCGTTATTCGGTGCATCCAGGAGGCACCAAGATGTACAGATCTGAGACAATACTTCTGGTGGAATAATATGAACAAGGACCTTGCAGAATATGTGAAAAAGTGTTTAACCTAGCAGAAAGTTAAAGCAGAGCATCAGCGTCCTGTGGGTGAACTACAACCCTTAGAAATTCCCACTTGCAAGTGGGATTTGATATCAATGGACTTTGTTATGGGTTTACCCCTTTCTGCCTCAAAAAAGAATACTAACTGGGTCATAGTTGATCGACTCACAAAGTCGGCTCATTTCCTGCCAATGAAGGATACTTGGGGAGTTGAAAGACTAGCCTAATTCTATGTTAAGGAGATAGTCCGTCTGCACGGGATCCCTTTAGACATAGTCTCAGATAGGGATCAAAGATTCCAAGTACATTTCCAGTAAGCGCTTCAAAAGGCCTTTAGAACTAAACTAAACTTCAGTAGTTCCTATCACCTAGAAATAGATGGACAAACTGAAAGAGTGAATCAAATTTTTTTGGAGGACATACTGAGAGCTTGTGTATTGGAGTTCCAAGGGAGGTGGGAAGACGATTTACCTTTGGTGGAGTTATCTTATAACAACAACCATCAGTCCACCATCAAAATGGCCCCATTTGAGGCTTTATATGGAAGAAAATATAGAACCCATTGTGCCGGAGTGATTTGGATGAGGCACTAATTATAGGTCCTGAAATGATTCAAGAGACCACTGAAATAATAAGAAAGATTCGGGAACATATTAAGGTTGCCCAAAGTCGACAAAAAAGTTATGCGGACAAAAGAAGAAGGCCTCTAGAGTTTCAAGTAGCTAATAAAGTTTTTCTGAAAGTTTCACCAATCAAAGGTGTCAAGAGGTTCGGAGTATGGGGCAAATTGAGTCCAACGTATATTAGACCTTATAAGATCATCGAAGGGTTGAATCCCGTCGCTTATCGTCCAGATCTGCTTGTAGAACTTCAGCACATGCATAACGTGTTTCATATCTCTCAGCTTCGGAAATATATTCCAGATTCAATCCACACCATTGTATCTGAACCTATCAAAATAACTGAAGATCTAGTATATAAGGAATGTCCTGTCCAAATACTAGATCGCAGGATCAAGCAGCTGCGCAATAAGTAGATATCATTGGTCAAAGTACTCTAGACAAACCACACCTCCCAAGAAGCCACTTGGGAGACCGAAGAGGCAATGAAAACCAAATACCCACATTTATTTGACGGGGACCATCCAACGAAACCTCCCAAAACTACTACCAATGATCCATCCTCTGCTAGGGAGTCCAAGAAGGCCAAAGAAGTTCATGCCTTGGTCAGAAATCACGTGCACAGAGAAGAAGATGAACTGCCCAGTTCATACCGTTTATGGCCCAGTTTTGTTTCTCTGTTAACGCAAAATGTAGAGGGGGAAATTTCCTGCACGCACCACCTCCTTAAAGCTTAAGATCTTAGCTTTCTAACAAGACCTTTCATAAGGCATTTGGAGTCCACTTGGTCAGTCAACCAAGCCCAAAACCGAAGACAGTGCACTACAGGGTGCAATCCAGCACTGTACGAATCAAGGAGATGTTTGGACTACCAACTCAAATCCATTCTTTTTGAAATTTTGCACCATGAAAGGAGACATAAATATTTATCAAGTCATGGGTTCAAACCCCATTCAAAGCACCCCCTTGTGTTGGTTTTATCCAGCCAAAAGGACAAGAAAAACACCCCTTTACCCGGTTTGTCACTAGCCGGTACAAGGGGCTGATTTTCCTTGGGTTTTGCTTGCCCACTTGCTGAATGACTCACCTTTGCTGCATTCTAGGACTCTTGTAAGCTTAACACCTTATGTGGGAGGCATCATAACCCCTAATGAGGTAGATTAAGCTAGGTAGTGAGGTGTTTAGCTAGTAGTGGATGATTAGATGTGTTTCTTTTCCCCACATGTACTAAGCTTTGTTTTTGCTGCATGAGAAGGGTGGCGAACTCGGCCATAGCATGATAAAAAGCAGCTTGGCCTTTCATTTTGTAATCAACTTTGAATGCTTAAGCTTGTGAGTTCTCAAACTCTCTCCACAAAATTCCTAGTGTTATATCTTGAGCTTGGCAACTCAAGTGGGTCTCTAGGTCTCTTTCTCTCAGCTAGAAGGTGATTAAATTCTATAACTAGTTGATGCAAAGAGATTACCCAAGTGTTCTCCAAGGGTGGCTCCTCGGATTATCCCTTGAAAGGTCACTTGACTATCCAAACTCTTGAATTCTCTCATCTACTTTCATTTGCATTCTTCATCCTTCCGTTGTTGCTTGAAACAAGTCGGTGAGCTTGGTTTTGTCTTTGCAAGCATACATCATTATTCGAGGTAATCCTGCATGATATGGCTAAGTTCATCAGTTTTGAGGACGAAACTTTTTAAGGGGGGAAGACTGTAATAGTCCAACCTTAAATTATGTTTATTCATTTTATTAATCCATGTGATAAATTTCATTGCGTTTAAATTATTACTTTTTGTCATTTCAACTGGGAAAATTTAAATGGGCCCTCTACTTGCAATTCGGGTTTTTGTTATTGTCAAATTCTGGAGATCGATATTAGGCCTTGATATTTATGAATTAAGTGATTTAATTATTTTTCATGATACCACAACCAAATAATCTCGAGCTATGGAAAAAAAAAGTTTGTAAACACACTCAGTTTCAGCTCTTCTCCAAACCCGAGCTCGTTGAAGGTCAATTTCAGTCCACTAAAACTTAAACCTTTTTGTTTAGCTAATTACCCTTAGTTAGCCCTTAATTATACTTAGTAAAAATAGATTTTCAGGGTTAATTTTCAGCGAAGTATTTATTTTGCTAAGCTTTTGTTTTACACCAACTAAATTCAAGACACTTTCTCTCTCTTCTTCTCTCCTCCTTCTCTCTACCCCACGGCCCAACCAGACCAGCAGCAGCCGCCCTTCTGTGGTGGTTTTCCGACCACTTTCCGGCCAGCCCCCGGCAAGGATTGCAACCTCCAATCACCTTACTCTACCGACTATCATCTTCCACCCTCAAAATCATCAAATACCATCTATATCTCCACTTGTTTCAAACTCAAAGTAAGTGACTTCAATATTGACCTTTGAATTTTTAGTTTTTGCTTCTTGTTTTGGTTTTTTTAAGGGTGAATTATGTTGTTTTGATTGAATTAAGAATTATCTCGTTGACGGATCATGGTGAAGTTGAAGTTGGATGATGCTAGGGTTAGGGTTTTATCTTAATCATGCAAGGTTCATGTTAAAATATTGGATATTGATTGTTTTATCCTTGATTTTGCTCATCTTTTAATCTATTGAAGTTTATTATAGTGTTATTGGTGTTTTGAAATGATGGAAGTGAGTTCAAGTTGACCCTAAGCTAGGGTTCTATCTAGGAATGCATGGTTTGGACCAAACTAGTATTAAACTTGAGGTATGTGTATATATGACTAGAAAATGAGCTTTATTGGATACGAATACAAAGTGAAATTAAGTGTGGTGTTTTTGTATGATGTTGGGATGGACCAAAGTATGTTTACATGCTTTGAAAGAATGGTGTAAGTTGATGATTGTGTGAAAAGTGAGGGAACAAACTCAAACAGTGAGATTGGAATTTCCAAAAAAAGGATAATTTTTGAGATAAAACTGGTAATGATCGGCCCACCCAAAAATTATGATTTTGGGTGAGTAGATAGGCGAGTGTGTTAACTTTAAAATGGCTCTTGAATCGCATTAATCCAAGGTCTGTGAAAAAAGTTATGGTCATTTTACCAAACCTATGCAGGATGGACTTAAAACTGACATGCGAGTGTTTTAACCCGATTTTAGGAACCCCATCGTGAGAATCATGTCATGTATCCTAATGAAAGTTTTGGAGGACTTCCTACGCTTTTCATATTGGGGTCTTAGGTCTCATTTCGAGGTCGAGAGTATAAGTTGTGAATTATTCTTTCTGTACCCTCTTTATAAGCTCTTATTCTCTGAACTTGCTACCGTGCCTTAAATCATATTTTTATGGTTCATATAGTTTCATCATTTTAGTTTAATCTATGATCTGGTTTATAAAGATTCTTCATAAGCCAGTTCTATATAAAGGTATCAATTATAAGAATAAGTTCAATTCTGACCCCATATTCCTACAATGATATTTTCAATAGAATCAAAGTCTGAGCTTTCATTCTTTCCACTTTAGTGCCTCTTATTACTCTGCAAACTTGCATTTAAAACTTTCAGGCGCGTTCATTGCTTGTATCTTTAGAAATCAATAGATATTTATCGAAATCGTAATGTTTTGGTAAGTACATCAATGAATCAATTTAATCAGTATTTTATCACATAATTAGTGACCCCATTAGTTGTCAGTTACAGGGCATTGCCCTCCAGTTATCCGTGCGGCTTCTGACCAGTTCCCCCGGTCGATTTGGTAGGTGTACACCTATTCACAGATCGTAACAGTTACTAAGGGGTGCACTAACAGATAGTAATTGGTAATTTAGCTATATATGCATCTCATTCCCTGTTTTAAAATCAAAATGAATTGTAAAGCAGGCCCAAATAACTTTTCAGTGAATCTTTATCATTACAAGAATGCATATACTAAGCTCTGGCTCACAGTTCGAAATGTTTTTATGTTTTGCTTTGGGAAAGTATTCAGTGAACCGCCCTCAAGCGGGCAGGGAGGCTGAAGAAGATAAATGAGACAGGACTGTCCCTGTGACTGGTGGTGTATGAGTGCTAAGATGCTATCATATCATATTGTGTTGTATTTTGGTATTGCAACTGTATATTTGAATGGAATTATATATTTTGGTATTACAACTGTATATTTGAACTAAATTATGTATGTTGGCGTAATCCTTGGGATAACTGGGATATTAGAACCATTTCTGTATATAACTAAATGGTTTGAGTGATTATGATGATGAATGCCCCTTTTTAGGGTAAACTTTGGTTTATGGCTATGTTTTTATGCATAAGGGAAGCCTTGTCCTTTGTAGACGGTTGTAACGCCCCGTTCATTGGGTTATTATTTCTCATTGGTGAACTTAAGCAGGTAAATGCAAGTAGGCAAATGCAAGTAATGAATTATGTATTTTTGGGGCGTTACATTGACATTTTCACTAAAGGTAAAAAAGAATTATTTTTTACGATAGAGTATAAAAAAACATTCAGTAAGTATATATTAATTATCAGGTATATCAAGTATATCCAGTAGAAGCAAATTTAATATGAATTCATAACCACTAGCCTTGGACTACTATTGCCTACTAGGTGTTAGTTTTCATTTTTTTTGGTCCCTTTCCTAATATCATAAAGATAGCAGAAGACACAGAAACCATTATTTATGAAAAACTCTATTCAGACTGACATTTCAAACACCAAAACATGTGTTAATGGCGGCATCATCATTGTATTTCTAAACTGATACCGATTATAATGATGGTTTTTGTAAAATTAAAAATTAGAAAATAAAAATTCTTTATGGAGGACCAAGCCCCTATCTTCTTTTGTTTCAACCCTTTCCCCTCTTTCTTTGTCTTTCACCTCCAAAATACTAGACTATTTTCAATGTTCTTTCGTATTCACTCCTCCCTTTTGCTATGTTCAGTATTCATTTTTTTTGTCACTGTTGCCAGCGAAACCCACTATATGTACCAATTACCAAATCTATGAATACTCTACTGCCAATGAGGCGTAAACAAACAAAAAACACAGAAAAATGGAGTTATTGCAAACCTCGAATAGAAGAGAAGCGCTGCACAGCCAAAGCCGAAGGTGACTGACGGGCTGACAGCGTTTGAGACCGAAGAGAAGAGTACGCGACGAACGAAGGACGAGGACCGAAGCAGAATTTAGAATAGAAGACTGGAGGGGCGAACTCTGAAGAAGAAGAACCGAAGGTGCTAAAAACTCAGGTCTGAGTTTTGAAACTGAAAATGATGAAGGGGCGAGAGATTAGTGACCAGTGCCTAAAAGGTGGAGAGTGGAGGCTAATTGATTAGCTATAGGGTTCTTCTTTTCCATTAAAATTACTCCTTTGTCCTTCTAAAAAGTGAGAATTGACCTAATAAACTAAGGAGATATATGTAATTTTAACTAAACTCAGGGCGGGGAAATGAGTTTGAGGACAGGCAAATTCCCCTGACCAGGGGCAAGTCCAGGGACAAGGAGAATTTGTTTCTGCACCGCCCTATCCCCGAAACTGATGGAGGAATTTCCCCCATCCTCCAAGGAATTTTCCTCGCTTCGGTGCAAGGTCCTGATGGGGTCCGTAGGAATCCTCGCCCCATTGTCATCCCTAGGCACGATGCTAGGATGTTGGTAGAAGAAGGGATAGAAAATGGCTCAAAAAACACTTATCAGAGCAATAAAATATGCTTTGAAGATAAGAAAGTAGCATCGACGTCTAACATTAAACCAATAAATGATTTCAATTGGGTAAAGTCCTATAGACCTGACCACTCTTATAGGGTCTTTACCGTACTTGAAATGAAGCCCACAAAAGCCTTGAAAAGACTTGAAATTCAAGGGTACCTTAAGCCCACCAAGCTCATGCCCAATATTGTTAAAGGAAAAATGAATGAGAAGTATGATGTCAGTGCATATTGGAACAATAAGAAAGGGCATAGTACTGATTAACACATGACATTAAAACATGCTATATAGGATCTGATAGATGATGCGACCTGACCTATTTCCAATGTAGCTAATCCCAACAATTGGGGCAGGCCACTAAGCTTTGCATTCCCAATTTTTATTACAAAAGAAGAAGTTGACCATTTGCCCTTCATCGGGGATCAATTCAATAGAATATCGAGAGATGATCAAGAAGACACCTAGATAACTCTATTCATTACAAATATAAAAACCACAATGGAAAAATAGCATGAAAAGAGGAAGTCCAGTGGGTCACCTGCAATGGAAGACGATATAAATCCTCATACTCGATTCAATAAGATAAGAAGAAACTATCCTCTCCATGTTGAAAACAGCAAAGGATGCACGCAAGCTCCTAGTTCCCTCAATAAACCATCAATAGACCTGGTTAAAGGCCCTCACAAGGATCGAGGTCCAAGTATAGACCATCCTTGAAGAATTGGTCAGTTTCTTTACAGCCGAGAGGTCCTTGTTGACTATAATTTTTGATGACCTAGACCTCATGCCAGAAGAGATAAAACACAATAAGGATTTATGTCACACTATAACTTCTAAAAATAAGTTCAGATGTATGACCATAGTGAATAAGAAGGCCTTAATTAATATATGTCCATTAAGAATAGCAGAGAAGTTAGGCATAACAGAAGCAAACATAAACCCTTCAACTCAAAGCTTACGAGCTTCTGATAGTGCACACAGAATCATTTTGGGGAGCGTTTCCTTTAACATAGCAATGGAAGAATAGAAAGAAAGGTGGCCTTTCATGTCATAAACATTCAAGCTACCTTGCATTCCTGCTTGGTTGCCAATGGTTGCTTGATCAAAAAGTGGTACCATCGACCATTAATCAAAAAGTAAAAATGATAATTAAAGGGGCCAGGTGACCATAAATGATGTAACAGTGATCGCTATCATTGAAAAGAAACCGTTCGTTCTAGAGGTTGAGTATGACGACGGTGGGATGGAAATTTAGGGGTTTATAGTCAAAAAATGCATTGTCATCAACTCAAAAGATGAATTCCCATTTGACTTCGATCCTTTCTTTGATAAGAAGTGGATCTGATAATGAGAAATATGGGCTACTTTCCCAAAACCTAGTGAGAAAATGGTTCGGAATGCTCACCCCTGTTCTTAATTTGAACCCTTTAGGTCACGTTTTGAGCATAAGGCATTGATCCTCTGTTCTTAGTGTTGGATGAATCAGCGTCTCCCTGTTCTGGTCAACCCCTCTATTCTTCCCTAAACCTTTTCCATAACAAAACAGAGACCTCAATAGATTATACAACTCACAAATTTGCTGCCACAGTAGGCAGCAACCAACAAACCTAGGCCATCGTAGGATCTCTGAGTCTTTCTCCTCTGTTTCTGATCGATGGCAAAAGCAACGGCAGTAACTTCGACAGTCACGATGGTCATGACAGAGGTGGGGGTGGAGAACAGCTAGTCTGGTGGCACGCGACCATTGGGTGGTCTGATCAAAAGCTTGTGTGTGACTGTGAAGTAAGTAGATGGGGGTTTTCATTTTGGTGTAAAGTTTAGACCGTTTCCAGGTTTGGGCTTCTGTCAACTTTCAATCTCCTCTTGCTTTTCCTTTCATTTATTTTTTTCTTAGCAACCTTTATTATTATTCTTGGCAATCTGACAACTGTTGGGTGGTAGGCATCATCATCATCATCATCATCATCATCATCATCATTATTATTATTATTATTATTATTATTATTATTATTATTGTGGTTGCTGCTGTTAATATTACCATATCTCACTTAATAGTTGCATTAGTTCTAGTGTTTATTTATTCATCAAGTTATTTATTTATTCTGTTATTTATTTATTTAGTTAGTTAAGCCTTAACAAGTAGTAATATTATTAGTGTTACTCTAGTATTACTATTATTATTATTGCTGTTGTTGGTATTTTTGGGGGTGATTTTACTCTCACGGGGTCTTCATTGGGTCTATTATTATTGTTACTGTTGTTGGTAGTGTTAGTATTATTATATTATTTTTAATTACTAGTTTTATTAGTGACTAGTTGGGTTCTCTCACCCAGTAGATTTCTGGTCTTGTTAACTAATTTTATTGTTCTTTCTAGCTAGTGTCTCTTAGCCTTTCAGTTTCAATAGATTGTTCTTTTTCTACTAGTTAGGCCCACCTAATGATTATTTTGGGGTGTTATTATTCGTTTATTCCCTCGTTAATCTCAAGTGCAACCTTTATTATTATTTTTGTCATCATCATCATCATCATCATCATTATTATTATTGTTATTGTTATTATTATTGCATTGCTGGGGGTGGGTGTTCGTAGCTTGAGCTAGTGGCAAGTAATCGAGTAGCTTCAGCTGGTTCTCCGAGGGAAAATAGGGTTAAAAGGCGTGTAGGGTTTCGGAAGGTGCGCCTAGCGTCTTGGAATATTGGGTCTCTTACAGGCAAGTCGATAGAATTAGTTAAGCCTTTGCATAGACGTAGGATTAACATAGCCTGTGTTCAAAAGACTAAGTGGGTGGGGGCTAAAGTTTGAGATGTTGATGGACATAAGTTGTTGTATCCGGGGTCAAAAAAGGCTAGGAATGGAGTTGGCATTTTGGTTGATAAAGAGTTGGTTGACTTCGTTGTTGAAGTGAGGTGTAAGAGTGATCAAATTATGGCCATTAAGGTATTGGTGGGATCAGAAATTCTTAATATGGTTAGTGTTTGTGCAACTTAAATAGGTTTGTCAGACAATACCAAGAACAATTTTAGGAGGATTTCGATATGGTCATTCAGAATGAACCTCGGAGCAAAAAGCTTTCCATAGGAGGAGGCTTTAATGGCCATATTGCTGAAGGCCTAGACGAGTACGATACAGCTTATGGAAGCTTCGGTTATGGGGAGAGAAACAATGGAGGAGTTCCCATTTTAGACTTTACAGTTGCCTATAAATTGTTGGTGGTAAACTCTTATTTTAAGAAAAAGGAGGACCACATGGTTAACTTTATGAGTGATTCCATAAAGACTCAAATTAATTACTTCCTAATTAGGGTGGATAATCGGAGGTTATGTAAGGATTGTAAGGTGATACCTAGTGAGTATTTAGGTACACAGCATAGGTTGCTAGTGTTAGATGTGAAGTTCAAATGTTCAAAGTGGAAGAAGAGCACTATTGGGGACCTTAGATTTAAGTAATGGTATCTTACTAAGGAGAACATTATGAAATTATCAGAGAGTATTACTGAAGAAGGAGCTTAGAGGCAGTAGACGAGGTAGATATAATGTGGGAAGTAATGGTAGAATGCATTGAAAGATCAGCTAAGGAAATCCTAGGGACATCTAGAAGAGGTGGTAAAAAAACAAAGGGAGCTTAGTTGTGGAACAAGGAGGTAAAGGAGAAAGTCACGGAGAAAAAAGAGGCATACGCTGCTTTCATGAATAATGAGACGGAGGAAGAGAAAGAGACTAATATATTTAGATATAAACTAGCAAAAAAGGTAGCCAAGAAAGTTGTTGCTGTAGCTAAGAGCATAACTCATGATAGGCTATATCAAAAACTAGTGACCAAAGAAGGTGATAAGGAAGTCTTTAAACTAGCGAGGGCTAGGGAAAGAAGGATTTAGGCATAGTGAGGTGCATCAAAGATGAAAGTACGAGGATGCTGTCTGAGGATGCAGAAATCAAGGACAGATGGCAAACGTACTTTTCCAAACTCCTCAATGATGAAGTAGTGGAAGATTTTCGAAGTAGGGAAAGTGAGAATAATGAAAGATGTCTTGATCCTCGATTGTTTAAACCTATCAGCAAGGATGAGATTAAAGAGTCCCTAAAGAAAATGAACAATGGGAAGGTTGAGGGACCAAACCAGATACCGGTGGAAGTGTAAAAGTGCTTGGGTGAAGCGGGATTAGAGTGGCTAACAGGGCTTTTCGATGTTATTTTTAGGACTGCTAAGATACTTTGAGAATGGTATAGTCATCCCATTGTATAAAAACAAAGGGGATATTCAGCATTGTAATAATTATAGAGGTATAAAGTTTCTCAGTCACACTATAAAGTCGTGGGAGATGGTGATTGAGAGAAGGTTTCGAAAAGATATTTCAATATCAGAGAACCAATTTGGTTTTATGCCTGATAGGTTAACTATAGAGGTGATTTACCTCCTCAGAAGTATTATAGGATTGCACAGAGATAGAAAGGTAGATCTTCATATGGTGTTCATTGACTTGGAAAAAGCTTATGATAGAGTTTCACGTGAATTGCAATGGAGATGCTTGGGAAAAAAAGGAGTATCTCCTGGGTATAGTCGATTATTAAGGATATGTACGAGGGAGGCAGGATGAGTGTTAAGACATCAGGAGAGGCTACCAGTGACTTCTACGCTAGTTTGGGCCTACATCGGGGTTCCGTTTTAAGCCCTTTTCTTTTCACTCTAGTTATGGATAAACTTACAAAACGAATTCAAGATAAAATACCATGGTGTATGTTATTCACAAATGAGATTGTTCTTATTGACAAGACCCAGAGAGAGTTAATAACAAGTTGGAGTGATGGAGACATATACTGAAGTCTAGAGGCTTTAGAGTAAGTAGATTAAAAATTGAATACCTACATTGTCATTTCAGTGGAAAGGAAGATGCAGGGGAGAAGTCACCATTGATAGGATGACAATAACAAAGGTCAAGAAGTTTAAATATTTAGGCTCCATTAGTCAATAGAATGGGGATATTAACGAAGATATTAACCGGCGCATAAAAGTGGGTTGGAAAAAATGGAAGTAAGTTTCAGGCGTGCTGTGTTGTAAGAGGATGCCTGTAAGATTAAAAGGCAAATTTTATCATATAGCAGTTAGACCTGCTGTACTGTATGGATCATAGTGTTGGTACACAGGTTCAAAGGCTGATGGTAGTACAGATGAGGATAATTAGGTGAATGTGTCCTTAAATGAGAATGGATATAATTAGGAATGGAGTAATCAAAGACGTAGTTAAAGTGACTCTTATCGAAGATAAGATAAGAGAAACAAGACTTAGATGGTTTGGCTATGGGAAAAGAAGGAGTGTTGAAGCTCCAGTGAGGAGATGTGAGAGGATTAACATCCCCAAAGGTAAAAGAGGGAGGGGACGACCAAAGAAGAGTTTGGACGAGGTGATTAGATAGGACTTGAAAGTTTTAGGATTGATAGAGGACATGACTCAATAATAGGAGACTATAGTTGGATGGGATTAGGATCTTAGATCACATAGAGTTGGCAACCTGATCTAGTTGTGGTTTTTTAGTTGTAGTAGGACAATTTTGATTGTTGATTTAATGTCATGTTTCTATGCAGATAGTATATATATTTGGGAAAAGACATTGTTTGTCAACCTCTATTTGTTAAGGTTTAGTATCTTCCTCTGCTATGTTATACTTATGTTTACATAGTTACAGCCACCTAATATATTAATATTTCATTTCCTGATGTGTATCCCTGTTTTGTTTCATTACTTGTTTTCACAAAATCCTTCTTCTATAAAATGTTTTCACAAAATCTTATTTTGTGGGTCTCTTAGATTTAGCCTCTCTGCCGGTAGAGATGTCAGTGGAGGTAAGGTTGCCTACATCTGGATCTCCCAAGGCTCTACGAAAGCGGGACCTACACTGGGAGGTGATGGTGGTGGTGTTGTTGTTTGAGCCCTCTCACTAAGAGCTTCACCTAAAGATTCATGACAAGAAACACAAGAAGGCCTCTCTAAATTACATTTATAGTTCCATCTCTAAAAGACCATAAAGGGAGTAATAGCATCAAATTTTTTAACTGACCATCCTGTAAGCCAAGATGAAGAAAATATTGATCATTTTGATGAAGATATGCTCTTAGTCAAAGATAAAGCTAGGTAAATATATTTTGATGGTGCAGTTGGCCACAAGGATTATGGAGTTGGTATTCTAATAGTATTACCACAAGAGTCGCACTTTGTAATCTCTACTAAGTTGTATTTTGGAATGCCAACATTATGGTTGCATACAAGGCTTGTATTATAGGGAATCCAAGCTATTTAAGCTCACAAATTAGAACTTTAAATGCATAAGGGGGCTTGAGTTCGAAGATAAAATGGATTGATGGATGGTAGAAAGTGAAATGTGAGAATTTAAACTTTACTAAGCTCGCTTTAAAAAAAATAACATCATGTTTGAATGATCTAATCTTCACTTACCTCCTAAGGGAAAAAGCAATTTTTAGATGCATCAATAAAATTGGCATTTGTGATTGCCATATCAGATGAAGAATCCAAAATTACTACCACAATCGATATATAGAAGAGGTGAGCCGACTTACTTTTTAGAAATAGGGTAGGATAAAAATAGGGTAGGATAAAAACATCAGCATAGTACACCAACATCCTGAATTACCACCTTAAAAAGGAGTATATTCTCGATTCCTTTACACGAGCTCAAAGAGCACTTAGTTGTTTAGCTTGAAAATTTATAGAGGACAGCAACATAATCTGTAAAGAACCACTTACAGCATTAATCTATGATGTGTAAATGCTCAAGAGGTGAAACTCTTTATGGACAAAATCAATGCGGATGATTATGGAACTCATATAAACAAAGATCTAATATCAGATAGCAATGAAATGGGATGGCTACCAGTTTGCTCGGAAGTGTAAAAAGTGCTTACACATGCCTCCTGCACAACTATACACCCGCACCTCACCATGGATGGTAGTTCTCCATAGAGGGAATCGACTAGTAGGCAAGATCACAGCTAAAGGGGCTAGTGGTTACAATTACATCTTGGTGGCCATTCATAATTTCACTAAATGTGTAGAAGCGGCATCAGATGCCACTTTCACTTTTGAACATATTGCATGCTTCATAACAACCAACATCACTTATTGCTATGGAGTGCCTTGCATGAACTTATCAGTGATCACGTCTCTCATTTCAATGATGAGATCATAAAGTTACTTGAGCCACACATCATACAACATTAGCAGTCCACTACCTATAAACCACAAATGAATGGAGCTATAGAGGCGGTTAATATGATATCAAAAACATCATAGGTAAGATGAAGGGAAATTATAAAGATTCGTAAAATAAAATCCCTTTTGCTTTATAGGGGTACTGGACAACCATGAAATTGTCTACATGAGCAACACCGGTCTCTCCTATATATGGAATGGAGTGGTACTCCTCGTAGAAATAAAGAGTCCATTATTTTGGGCCACCCTTATATTGCAAATGTCAGAAATTGAATGGATACAAGCCCACATGAAGAAATAGTAAGCATCGATGAAAAAAGATTACAAGCCTTATACAATATGAAAGCACAAACAAGGGATAGAAAGTGTTCTCAACTAAAAAGCACTTTCCTAAAACATTAACATGAGAGATACTATAGAAAAAGTCATTTAGGTCCCAATCACAGGCGCATGAGGAAATTTTAAGCCTCCTTAGACTGGTCCTTACTCTGTAAAAGATATACTCTCCAGATGGTTTGTAATAGAGCAAATTTAATTTTTACTAAATACTTAAACTTAATTAAATATAATGAAAATTAAGCACGTGCATTTCAATTCAGTATTTAGTACTAACATGTTTTACAGGGACATGAGTGGAGAATGGCCTCGCGCTTAGATTTTTTTTAATATAATGTGCTTGTTAAATTATTTAGCATTAAGTGAACAAATCATGTAATAATGTCAATCTTAGGAAAAATATTGTATAAAAAAGAAAAATCCTAGTTTAT
>NCQV01015992.1:3480-14086 GCA_002740545.1 Lophocereus schottii | reverse complement strand
TATCATTCAGGAAAAGCAAATATTGTAGCGGATGCCTTGAGTAGGAAAGTGCAACATAGCTCAAACGCTGTGGTGATTACTCAATTGAGTCTCTTGAGAGAGTTTGAGGACTTGGGAATTCAACTAGTGTCCCATGGGTAAGCAAATGTTCAATTACCAGCACTTATCTTCTAGCCTTTTAGAGTGGAGGAAATTCAGGTGAATTAGGGACGTGATCACGAACTCCAAAGAATAAAGCAAAATTCACAGAAAGGGAAGTCGCCTAGGTTTGTAGTACATAAGGATGGGACCATACAATTCTAGAATTGCCTATGTGTTCCTAAAAATGAGGAATTAAGGAAGCATATCCTAGAGGAGGCTCGGATAGTTACTACTCGGTGCATCCAGGGGGCACCAAGATGTACAGAGACCTGAGACAATACTTGTGGTGGAATAATATGAAGAAGGAGATTGCAGAATACGTAGACAAGTGTCTAACCTGCCACAAGGTTAAACCAGAGCATCAGCATCCCATGGGTGAACTATAACCTCTAGAAATCCTCACTTGGAAGTGGGATTTGATATGAAGGGACTTCATCATGGGTTTACCCCTTTCTACTTCGAAAAAGAATACTATCTGTGTTATAGTGGATTGACTTACCAACTAGACCAATTTTCTGCCAATTAGAGATAGTTGAGGAGTTGAAAAACTTGTTCAACTGGATGTTAAGGAGACAGTCCAACTACTTGGGTTCCCCTTAGATGTAGTATCAGATAGGGATCAAAGATTCTATGTCCGTTTTTGGCAAGCACTTTAAAAAGCCTTTGGGACCAAATTAGACTTTAGTAACTCTTATCACCCTGAGATAGATGATAAAACTGAAAGAGTGAATCAAATTCTAGAGGACATGCTAAGAGCTTATGTATTAGAGTTCCAAGAGAAGTGGGAAGATGATTTACCGCTAGTGGAGTTTTCTTATAACAGTAGCTGTCAGTCCAACATCAAAATGGCCTCGTTTGAGGCTTTATACGAGAGAAAGTGTAGAATCCCATTGTGCTGGGGTGACGTGGCATTGATCACAGGCCCCGAAATGATCCAGGAAACCGTTAAAATAATAAGAAGAATTCTAGAGCATATTAAGGCTGCCTAGATCTGGCAAAAGAGTTATGCAGACAAAAGAAGAGGGCCTTTGGAGTTTCAAGTAGGCGATAAAGTTTTTCTGAAAGTTTTGCCAACTAAGGGCATTAACAGGTTCAAAATGCGAGGCGAATTGAGTCCAAGATATGTTGGACCCTATGAAATCATTGAAAAGTTGAATCCCATAGCTTATCATTTGGATCTGTCAGTAGAACTTGAACACGTGCATAACGTGTTTCACATCTCTTAGCTCAAGAAATATATTCCAGATTAGACCATACAATCGTGTCTGAACCTATTGAAATAACTGGGGATCTAGTACATGAAGAGTGTCCAATCCAATACTACATTGTTAGATCAAGAAGCTATGCAATAAACAGATACCTCTAGTCAAGGTGCTTTGGGCAAACCACATCCCCCAAGAAGCCACTTGGTATACCGAAGAGGAAATAAAATCTAAGTATCCATATTTATTTGAGGTAATCTTACATGACATGGTTAAGTTCATAAGTTTTGAGAACGAAACTCTTTAAGGGGGAAAGACTGTAATAGCCCAATCCTAAATTATGTTTATTTATTTAATTACCTCATGTTAATAATTTTCTCATATTTATTTATCACATTTAATTATCTTGGTGAAAAAAAAAAATTCATTTGGGTCCTTACTATGCAATTCATGTTTTTGTTATCGTAAAATTTCAGGGAAATCAATAATAGGCCTCGATAATTATGGTTTAAGAAATTATTACTATTATTATTACTTTTATAACCTCATAAAAATTTAATTTCGAGCCATGAAAATTCAATCGCATATGGCTTAAGTTTCTTCCCATACCTAAATTCCTTCAAGCCTAAGTTAGGCCCAAGAAGTTAGTACTTGCTTTACTTAGTTAATTGTCCTCATTATGCCTAATTAGTATTAGCAAAAAGCCACTTTATGGGAGGATAAAGCTTAGCCAAGAGATTTTTCAAGTCATTCTAGCAAAGCATCATAAACCCATGCACATCGTTCTCTTTCCTCTCTCTCTCATATGTCCGCCATTAGAGTTGCCACCATCACCACTCCACCACCAACAACTCAGCCACCATCTCCTCTCAACCCCCACCCTCAACGACCACTTTTCTCGCACCTCTTTTAAGCATTAAGTGAGTAACCCTAACCTCGTTCTTGATAAATTTTGATTTATGCATTGGTTTTGATTCTTGTTTTGTTAGTTTAGGTTGTTGATCATGTTGTTGTGATAAGAAATAAAATTTATTTTGGTGTTTTAGTTATTGGTGAAGCTTGAATGTACAAGGGAGTCAAGATGGTTCATGATCACGCAAGCTTAGATATCAGTGATGTTTACTGATTATTTTGTGATTGATCACACAACCAGTTTTCCAATGAACATTTAACAGTACAGGAATATATGTAGTGAGCTTCGACTCATAGTTTGAAATATTTTCATGTTTTGTTTAAGGCAAATGCTCAGTGAATCGTCCTCACGCTTGCAGGCTGACTGAAGAAGATAAGTGAGCGAGAATATCTGAAATGAATAGTGGTGTAGTTAGTATTGAAATGCTTTGAACACTGTATTATGAAATATTCTAATTTCAGAACTATATACTTTGCAAAGAGTTACTATATTTTGGTGTAGACTCTGAGATACTAGAAGCTATTTATATATGGTTTTGATGGTTTGTGATTGCGTGAATGCCTTGTGGTGATAAGCGATGTTTAGCTTAGTTATGTTTAATTATTTTTAAGCCATGCCTTGTCCTTTTTGGACGGTGTTAACGCCCTGATCCTTGGGTGATCACTTCTAATTTATAAAATTAATGGAGAGAATGTAAACAGTGGATTATGCGCATTTAGGGTGTTATAGCTGCCACCGCCGACAAACGGCCAGCAGCTTGCTGGCTGATGGCCGGACATTGTTTCTTTCTCCTAAACTTTGAAGATATGCCTCCAAATTCTGTCATCCTCTTGTTCATGTATTAGTTTAATTTCCTTAATTTATTTGAGGTTAAATAGATATTCAAAGATGATGGGAGCATTGATTTTGGTTTCTAGAGATAATTGGATCAAATTGAGATTGTGGGGTTCTTGAGATAATTGGATGAAATTGAGATTACAGGTGGTGTATATTTAATGACTATGCTATGAATTAAATTTTATTTAGAAAGTTATGGGTTCACTTGGAGAATATTTATAGTAGAAGAATGAAAATGAGAAAAAATTGAATTTTCAGATTTCACACAGATTCGCCTCCTGTTAAATTTTTTTGGAATTATTGGATTGACCAAAAATTCTTAAAATTTCACCATTGCCTCTCTGTAATATTTATCCGTTTTATAAAAATTTTGATGAATTGTGGATATTTAGTTTACTAATTATGATTTTTTGATTGAAATAGTCCTGTTGTACTATGTATTTACAGCCATTGTTTCAATTTTTGGTAAAGATGGGCTTAAAGGAAAATCCTAAAGATTTTACAGCATATTACTCATACCATTTGTCAATTTCCTATAAACGTTAGTAAATTTGGGATGTGTATTTTCTAAATTATGAAGTTTTGATTAAAATGGTCTTGTGTAGTGCATAATTTTGGCCAATATTTTTCATTTTGTAAATTATTGGTTGGAACAAAATTATGAAACTTTTAATATAGCTTTTCCATAATATTTGGCAGTTTCATACAAATTTTCAGGAATTTTGGGTATGTATTTTCCGAGTTATGAATTTGTGTGTTTTGTTTGAGGATTTTTGGTAATTTCGCCCCTTATTCGAATTTGGGGAGAGCTTGAAGTGTGGTCGCCAACTTCTAAGGTTTGACAAGGGGATATTAGGCTGTGAATTTTAATAATTTCCAAAGTTAAAAAGGAGGTTTGGTACTTGATTTTAGCATTTTGTCATGAGAACTGCAGTTGTCAAGAAAATGGCCAATACTAGAAGCAAACTAAGGTTATTATTTTACTATTGAATAATAAGATGAAAGAAGTAATGTTCAATCTTCCAACTTTGTGTGACAATTTGCTTATGGTGATAAGACAAGTTAGATAAACTTTTCCTATTGGATTTAGCTATTTCCTAATTAGTTGGTAATCAAAGAAACGAAGGGGATCTTGGAAACTATTAAAAACCAAGAGAAAAACATCACCTGAATTAGAATAATAAAAATAATGATGATGATGATGATGAACAATGATGATGACAATTATTATAATAATAATAATGTTAAAAAGAACATCAACGATAAACATTAAAGTTGGAAAACCCATTAATTATGATAAGCAAAATCAGGACACCCATAAATTCTACAAATATCACATTGATAAATGTGCAAGTGCATGGGACATCTATGTAATTAGAATTATCACAATGAACATCACATAATTCGCGGAAGACTAATAATACTGAGTGGGTTGAGCAAAAAAACGAGGCTATTGCCCTTGAGTCACTTGCTAGTCAATACCTAAAGGAGAGCACATATTCAGGAAACAAGGTATGTTTACTACCTGTACCTTTCAAAAATTCACATATCATTATAAATACCTAAATCTCATAATATACAAGTATGAATCATTTTCAAGGATTGTTTTGTTATATAATCAAGTGGCCCCAAGTTATGAATTATTAGGGTATAGGGACATCAATTCACCCGCGCAGCTTCAGCTTAGGCTTCTCGACTGATCTGCCATGTATACACTTGTTCAATGATCGCATATACACATGACCTCATCAATTTGGGTTTCACTTTCAGATGATAGCTCGTAATAATTTTAATATAATTCTTTCTTCCCCTCATTTCAAACTTAAATGTATTGAAATATGCATGCTCACTGAAAAATAAATTTCTATCTTTAGAATATATAAGTGAACGTATTGAGCTTAAGCTCATTATTCAAATATTTTTATATTTTATTTTTTATGTAAATAAATTTTGAAGTCTTTACCTGACAACATTAGAGAGGTGAGGAGACAAGCCATGAAGTCTAGACAAGCTTACAGTGACATATCATGAAGTTAAGGATCATCAAAAGTAAGATTTGCAGGTTATTGGACTTTCACCATTTGGTTTTCATGTAAGGTAAAGTGGGTTATGATGTTTATGTGAAATAAAATAATTAAGCCTTATCACCTCTAGGATGCTGGCGATGTCCTAACCTCATTCTTTTATGGTAGTAGCCACTAAAGTTAAAATGATTAAGGTTAACCTAGTGGTTATGAGTTGGATCGTTATAAGGATCATGAAGTAGTGGATATAAACGGATGTGAGTTTTTGCATCTCACCAATTTAGACCAATTGAAAACGTTTACTTCAAGAATATTCAAAATAAAGGAGCCAATAGCCAAGAGGCATAAAGTCGACTATCACTAGAACCCAGCGGCATCAAGGGCAGTATCGGCTAGGGCCTAGTGGCACCATTAACGTGCCACTAGCTCCCCTAGGAAGCCTAGCCATTACTGATCTTTGAGAAGGAAAAAACAAAACAAAAAGTGATGAATACAAAAAGAAAACAAACAAAATTCTGACCCCATTTTGGGTTTACACAATCAAACTTCATGAATAAAAGAATCCAAGGATAGTAGCCAAGGAATAAGATTAAAAGATGAAATGAACACAAAAGAATGCATAAGAGGTAAAATAATAGTATGACTCCAGTAATTTCATTAAGTACCATTTCTAAGGGGATAAGACAATAAAAAAATAATCTTCATCACTCTAGTTTTCCCTTAAAGTAGAGCTAAATGTCTCTTCATCATCTGCGCTCTTCCATACCATGCTTATCATATGGGCGGGCAACTTCTCCAGGCATATTGCCTTTCTTTTCTCTCTCCTAACTGCTTAACTAGTACCTAAAACAACATTGGCTCAATCTAATTAAGCCTTGTCTACCTCTTTAGTGGTTGGCTTCCTAGTAATAGGCAGCTGAAAGGTCTACCTCCACAGCACCTTCAATGTTAAGATAGCCTTGAGAGAAAGGCAAGATAGTTCGGGATTGGGGGGTACAAAATGAGGTACCTTATGCCTTTGCTAAAATTGACGAAGAATAAAGGCAGTGAAGATAAGAGGTCACATTATCAAAACTAAGAATAGATAAATATCTAAGCCCTTTATGTGGAACCTTGAAAAGCTTGATATTCCACTAGGGGTAGACCCAGTAGATTTCAGGATTCTCTAAGAATGCACTCTGTCTTGGCACTCCCAACGTGCCTAGTTAGGGTCACTTAGCTACGCATGAATCGAGAAGGCTACAACAGTGTAAGTCTTGACTTCGATGAAAGGCACTTGATAGCTGCTTAAAGTGTATCATTTTAGAGTAATTTTGCTCTACTTTTAGGGAGAATTATGTGCTTCATGTTATGATTTAAACTCCTTTTCGATTTTATGCTCAGGTATGGTTCTTTTCTATATTTTATAGGTTTTTGGACCATTGTACCCCAAAGTTGACCATAATTTAGTGTGATTTGACTTCTTATGGACACACCCCAAGTCACTATGCCCATAGAAGGAATAAAGAACAGAAGACCATCAAGATAGAGGCATCCACGGACTGCTCGTGGTGAAGGCCCTGGTCCATGGTGCATGCTAACTATTAGCCTATTCGTTTTCCTTCGTCATGTGGTTGAGGTTGATTGTGTTTCTCTATAAATAAGGCAATTTTCGCAGCAGAAAGCATAAAACACAACAAAGAAGCGAATTATTCTCTCTAATTTTTCATTCCTTTTCCAATTTTCTATGTTTTGTTTAGATTTTTGGTAGTTTTAACTGTGACTTTGAAAAAGTGTTTGCTCTTTGGAGTCCTTGTGAAGTTGGGAAACCCTTGAAGAATCTCCAATTGCACTAAGTTTTCTTCTCTCAAAACTCTATTTAGTTTTATCGATTTAAATATGTGTGAGTAGTTTTCTCAATCTAGGGATTATTAGCCAAGTATTTTTGTTGGAATATTTCACCTTTATTTAGTTGTTCTTGTTCTTGCTTGGGATTGTTTGAATTCTATCTTGTGTGTATAATTGTTGTGATTGGATTTTGGTCAAATTCATTTGCTAATTCCAAATAGTTAAGTGAAGGACTGAAAGGTGATACTTGTCATTTGCTTGGCAAGATAGGACTTGATTTAGCAATACTTAAAGGAGATTCGCTTGTTAAGAGGAGTTTTAGCATTCAAAGATCTTTAACTTAGGCCAAACAAGGGCACTTAAAAGAATGACTTGTTAGTTTAGGCAATTCAGTTTGTTTTGAAAGAAGATTTAATTCGATATATGATTGCACGCCTTTCTATCCCCCATAATAGATTAAGTACATGATATGTTGATTAATGCACATCTTTAGAAGGTAAAACAATTCCCTTGATGTTTTTAATTGATTGATTCTTCAATTAGGTTATACTGTCATTCAACTCTTAATCGAACTTGCTAGCTTAGCACTTTTAAAGATTAAACTCAATAGATTAGAATTAGTCATAGTATACAACACCTGTGCACTTGCAGTTGCAGTAGTAGCCCTACTAACACCACATGTTTCAGTTACTCTAGGAGCCATATATGCGAAGTAGAAGTCAAAATGTCAAGAAATGGAAAAAAAAAGAAAATAAAGGAAGAAGAAGAGAAACAAAGAACTAAAGTGCCTGCAACAAGAGGGGGCTACCTCTATAGAGGGTACGCTAATAGCCATTTTCTATGTCATCCAAATCCAAAATGATTTCGATCAACACCATGGGAACAAGAGACTTTTGGAAAAGTAATTTCCATGAAAAAAGGGCAAAGCATACCATACCCTAATTGTATCAAAAGCATAGTGATGTAGCAAGCCTAAGATGAAGGCCTGTTGGATACTGATACCCTCTCCACAATGACCAAGTATGAAATGATCGGCAACCTAAAGGGGTTTCTGGTCTTACCGTTAGACACTTTATCCATTGCTTCTGGTGATAACTTGAAGAGGGACTACACATCTGGTACATAGGAGTCCTTTAGTTGATAGACAATGGGTTGGGTTGACTTTTCGCTCTAACGAAGGCCTAAATGGATATAAACTCCCCAATCAGGGGGCAAATATCCTCAGTGGAGAAATACAAGATATAAAGGTTACTAAATAACTTGTATTATGCATCCTTCAATAGTCTATCATCAATATTCACCTATTTAAGGGAGGGGAGAACTTTCAATCAATAAGATTCCAATGTATTAATATGAGCCTTACCTAAGCTATGACTCCAAAAGTCAAAAAGACCATTAAAAAAAAACCATGAAGATTTGAGGAGGAAGCTTAAGAGTTCATACCTCTAGGGGAGTGTAAAACGATATGGGAAACACCTAAACCATTCAAAATTTAAAGAATTTCAAACAAAAAACACTATAGGACCCAGTAGTAAAATTATATTGCTATTGAGAACCAGCGACATGATTTAGTAGCCAACGACTGCTGCGAGGCACTAATTCATGTAGCTGATGTCTGACTAGTGAGATCCTCTTTCCTTTTCCATCCTAGACACAATATTTTGGGATATTTCCTTCTCAAATCCGAATTGTCACACATATTTCGTGAAGCTCTTGCTCAAGTAATAAAAGTCCATTAACATTTACTTATTTTGTTTTCTTTCTTTTGAATGCCCATCCCAAGTCATCCTCCACTTTCGTAAAAGAAATAATTGAAAATCCCACAACAAAAACTAGGGGAAGAAGGATATCAAATCTTAATTCAATAAAAATTTTCTTGAGTTTTTTCTGCTGGATTTTTTTTTGTGTTTAAGAAAACCATTACACTCCCTTATTAGTCCATTTGACCTCGTACATAACACTAATGCTTTAATATGAAACAAAAATCCTATGTGCAAACATTGAAACATAAGTGCTCTTATGTCGAGCTCTATCATGTCAATAGACACATCGTCCAAAGGAAAGTCATAAGATATCTAAATGTCTAGAAAACATACCTGAAATAGGGGCATTCCCTATGAATGTTGTAGGGCATGAATGCCAAATGTGAGGTGTTGAGAAATACCGCTGACAAGTGCTAGGCCGATGCTAGAACCTTGTACCATAGCCCAAATACACACATAGCTCGCCAGTGGCGAAGGTTGAGAAGAAAAGTCTTTCCCACTCAGCAGTCCTAAACGAAAAGCACCTATGCCCCAAGTCAGAAGTGGTCCTCATTGGCGGCCCATAAAAGAGTCCAAGTCTATTGCCTCACTCCATAATGAGTAGGCACCACCCCAAGGCATGAAGGCCTCTTAGAGGAGGGAATAGAACTTGCCATATGCTTCAAAGAGCGGTAAGGAGGTTGTGCTCCATGGGCAAGGAAAGCCTTTCAACAATGACGCCGAGAAGAGCACTAGAACATAGATTGAATTAGCAAAGAAAAATAAGGAATAATAACAAAAGAACTAAGGTAAACTAACCCTACCTCAACCACATCTCCCCTCGATGATAGCTACACCAATACATAATCTGATGAATAGTGGCCTTGAGTATAGCCATTACCTGGACCATCACTATGCTCTCCTCCTAGTTGAACTTCCAAGGAGAAATAAGAAACAATGGGCAAAAAAAAAGGGAAAAGAAAGAGCCATTAAAATGGGAAAAGAACCTCTGCCAATTCAAGGGAATGTTCCCAACATAGGGATGACGACATCTTTAACCTCCTAAATCCTCTTGAATTCTTGCACCTTGAAGGCATTAATATACCTAACTTTGGCACTCATTGTATGAATGCCTTTATAAGGTGCTACAGAATTCAAACCATCAAAAAATGAGAACCCCGAAAGAAGAATCAGTAAATGAAAATGAATAAGGTGGGGGCTTACATTAGGAACAACGCGAGGCATTAAAAGCTCTTAGAAAAACTATCTATAATTGTCCACCTCTAAGTAAAAGAATAATCCTCCCTAGTCGAGCACTTAGCAATCTGCTCCAGGATAAGGAAGGAAGTGAACATGGTCTACAAGTGAAGAGGCTTTGACCTATAAGGCTCCACTAAGTTTGGGATCAGCAAGAAAGAGCCCAACCCTTGCTAATCATCCACCTAATCATCCACCCAAGGATCTAAGTCACCTAAAGCAAAATAGAAAGCTAGTAATTTAAGGATTCACAAGTAAAGACATCTAAGTAGCTAAGACAAAGGAACAGTACTTACGGCCTCAATGGTTTTGCCATTTAAGGCCACCCTGAAGCTGTTAATGTCCTTAAGGGTAGGAGTTCACTCATGCAATGGTTTTGTGTCCACCGCACCATGAAAGACATTTGCCTAGCACCTTTGGTAATAGGGACAGTCCTGTAGAAATTCTCAAGGTTGTAAAATAAAAGGCAAAGATCAGAATGATGAAATAGAAACACTCTAGCGTACAAACAAAGCAAGTAAGGTTTACCTCAAGCACCTTTCCAAAACACCCAAAGGTCACAATGAGGTACTTCCCTCCATCCCACTGACAAGTCAGCCTCAAGTATTTGAGGAGTGTGGCAACTAGTCAGAGATGCCTACCATGCCAACATCATCTAAGTTG
>NCQV01015937.1:0-11059 GCA_002740545.1 Lophocereus schottii | reverse complement strand
CCTCACCGGTGAATTCCAAAGATGCTTCTGTCGCCTCTAGAATTGAAAGACTGAGACTTCCTGAGACTCCATAACGGATGTTGTGAAGGATTAATTTGCAAGATATTCTGCGACAGTCCACTCTAAGAGAGACAAAACGTTTTGCAAAGTATGCTCTGCACTAGCAAAATGAATCTAACAAAGTATTACCCTGATCCTCCTTTTGGCAGTTTGCCCTACCACACTGAAGAGGATATGTAGACAGCATGGCATCTCAAGGTGGCCTTCACGGAAGATCAACAAGGTGAACCGCTCACTGAAGAAAATCCAAACTGTTCTTGATTCTGTCGAGGGTGTAGAAGGAGGCTTGAAATTTGATCCTGCAACCGGGGAGCTTGTGGCAGCTGGCTCAGTTATCCAAGAATTTGATGCTCAGAAAAGTGTCTTTTTGCCCAGTAAAAACATGGCTCCTAAAAACTTGGAAGCGATGAAGCAAAATCAGGCTTCCTTTCCTGCCTCACCATGTCTGAATGCTGAAGTTCCAGCTGTCAAGTTGGAAAAGGATTTATATATGACTGGAGATGTATTAAGGCCCTTTGATTCTGACAGCAAAGAACAAAAGAAATCTGATATTTTGAGTGAGCATATTGGATACACAAGAAAGTCCACTTTGGGTGGAAGTCCATTTCAAAGGTGGAGTGCAAGCAGAGTGTCTTCAGAATTAGGGAACAGTTACCCCCCTTTCCTTTCTCAACCTTCTCACTCCAAGGTTGCCCTTGATGAAATGGATATCAGAATGGAAAACCATCGTGGAGCTATTGAACACAACCAACATTGCTCTTCCAGCATGACGGACTCTTCAAATGCATCAGGTTCGTTTTCTAGGTCTCCTTCTCCCAACAGTGGTGAGAATCGGAGACAATCCAAGGGCAAAACAAACATTGATGATACTGGATCAAGGATCACCATAAAAGCTTCATATCGGGAAGATACAATAAGGTTCAAATTCGAACCATCTGCAGGATGTCTTCACCTGTATGAAGAGGTTGCAAAGAGGTTCAAACTCGCACTAGGGACCTTCCAACTCAAGTACCTCGATGATGAGGAAGAATGGGTTTTGTTGGTAAGTGATTCGGATTTGCACGAGTGTCTTGAGATTATGGAGTTTGTTGGGAAACAAAGTGTCAAGTTCCTTGTACGTGATATGCCTTGTGGCGTTGGCAGCTCGGGCAGTAGCAACTGCTTCCTGACTTGAAGCTCATGAGTTATTTAGAAGGTTTCGACTTTCAGGGGGCTTTAGAGACCTGCTGCTTGAGCTCTCGGGAAACCCCTCGGAGAAGGGTTTCTGGGCAAAGGCTTGTCAATCTGGTGAATGCAAATATGAAAATTATGGGAAAAGGCGGGTTGACAATGTAGGATCGGCGTGTACAGTAGAATAGCAATGCCATAAGCGTATTAGGCATTCCACAATTATATGCTTGTTGGGTCTTTCTCTATTGTAGAGTTTTGTAAGAGGTTATAGTTCCACGTTTTGTATAGGAACTTTCATGGATCAAAAAATGCTGGTCTTATAGGAAGTTTGAGTCTTGAAGCTTTTCCATTATTGATTTCATGTTTTGTAAAACAGCGTTCAAGATGGTTGACATTCCCGTTTAAAAGGTTGTTTGACGTACGAACGTGTTAAGGAAAAGGTTGACCACAAAAGTGGTTTTTTAATGAAATTTTACTAATCTTTTTCCCCTTCGGAACGTAAAATTGTAAAGTAGTTCCGGCTAGTAAGATTTGACTTATTATATATGGTAATTTTTTCCCTTTAAATGCCCTGATCTCTTTATTCTCACCATTCTCACCAAACCATAAGCCAACCCCCCAAAAAGCAAAACAAAACAAAACAAAAAAGATGCTACATACCCCACATACCCTAGATTCATAGACCTGGGCCTGTGTGTGATGTAAGGGCTGCCTCAAGGAGATGGTTGGTTTAATTTCTGTTTGGTTTAACTAGTTTTATGCCCATGTGTTTGCACAGGATATCTCAATTAAGAAAATAATACAAGTAATATTAGGACGCGTTGGATTTGTTTTTCTCTGTCGGATATAAAGGTAAAGATTAAGTATAATCTAGATTCATAAATTACTATCGTCATATTCATAGGTCTCTCCAAACAAGAAAAAAGGATGAAGGGTAATAATTCATTAAAGAAATGATGAAATAAAGTCTTCGTTGACATGGTTACACTTAGGCTCCATTTGAAACTTGGAAAATTTGGTGGAAAGAAAAAAAATTTGGGAAAGTTATTTTTTTTCTTGTATTTGGTTTAGAGAAAATCACAAAGAAAAAAAAATATGAAGGAAAGTCAGATAGAAAAATTGTTAGAAATAAGTGATAAAATTTTCCTCATAAAATTGTGAGGAAAGTTTGAAGAAAATTTCCAACATTCTCCAATCTCACATTGTTTAGATGACATCAACATGATTCAAGTAGTTCATCAATATTTAAATTTCTCATCCAAATTCTTGTATTTTTTCCTCAATCCAAACCAGATAAAAAAACTCATTTTCTCCCTATTTTTTTCCTTCACATATTTTTCCTTTAACTTTTCTTTCCACCAAATTTTCTAAGGACTAAACGGAGCCTTAGAGTTCTCATTCAAGTTTATATAGTGCATAATTTTTATTTGTTAAGCGATCAATATTATAGAAATAAATAAAAATACAGATATATGAAATGAATTATTGAAACATATGGAAATTATATGTATTTTATTTTATTTTATTAACCATGAAATAAGATTCAATTTGTGGTACACCTTGACTAATATATTTTTTTTCTCGAGTTTCAACTTTTTGAAATAATTTTCACTCCTCACAATCATTTAAAAAAAAGTCGATGCATCTTTTGTACTATGATAGCAAAACGTAATCTGGTGAAAATTATAAAAATCTCAATTTAAAATTTTTTTAAAAAAAAAAATATTAAGTGCCTCTCCATTTCACTTAAGGTTTTTTTTACTATTGAGTCAAAGAACGCGATTTTAGTCCAACAAATTAACTATCCAGCATCCCTACATTAATGAATTTAGTCTAACAAATGACCCAAAAAATTATATCTTCGTCTAGAAATGAAAGAAAAAATAAATTAAAAAGTAAGACAAGGAAATGAAAAATGCATTGGAGAAGATTATAATTACAAATTACACGATTATATAAATTTTTTTATGTAAGTAAAAGTTAGAAACAAAGTAAAAGAAGAGAAGATCTAACATTATAGTACGGTACAAATTGTAACATTAGATAATTTACTTGAACACTATTACTAATGTGTAACGAGAGTGACAATGCCACCTCCTCCCCTTCCCTTTTCCCAAAACAAAGACAAAATCGAGCTCAGAGAAATACATTTTCAATGTTACCAGAACCCTAGACCCCTTATAATTTTTATACTCCACTCCACACCTGACCTACACATAAGGAAAACATATAAAAAATTTAGCAAAACCTAAAACATTGTTGTAAACTCACAAATTGGAGTCACCAACAAAACAATTTCATTGTTGTTTTTCCCCATTTTTTGATTAATTTGAGACATTCAAGCAACCTAACCTGTACAAACAAGAGATAATTAAAAAAAATAAGAATCAAGCATACATAAAATCAGAAGGGGCCCACTAAAAAAAATTCATAGAATCATATCATCTTATCACGATATAAAATGTCACTACATATTGGGCTACAAAGAAGCACAACCAAAAATCTGCCTTTATAAAAGATATTAACCCATCCTCCCGAATACAATGAAATTTCCAAGCCTTCATATAGAGGCATTTATGTCCTATTTTCCCTTTCATTTTTTTTAAAAAAGAAAATGATACTAAAGAAAAGGATTTCATGCATGGCAACCAATTAAGTAAAGTAAAGGCATTTATGACTTGCTTTCCTGCAACCCAGTACCACATTCTAGTTGCTACTACTTGGCAGGGGACATAAATAGAGGATTGAAGAGACAGGTTGAAGCGGATGAATAGAGTAGTTACTTGTGCGAGAGAGAGCAAGAAGAATAGAAGGGTGAACATAGATTATTCATCACTCCAAGTTAAATTAAATTTTGTGACTACCTTTCTTATAGCTTACCGATAATTGAAAACTACCCATTGTTATTCTTGTAAAAAAATCGACTCAACCCATTGTGATTCTTGTAAAAAAATCTACTCATTATCTCATATTTCAAATTTAAATTACCTTTTAATAAATTTAAGCAGGATTGCACATATGTTAGGGATGGGGGAGGGAAAGTTTTTTAACCCCTCATTCATCTCTACACTAGATTCAACATTAAGCACGATGCTTCTTACATAACTTCTATAATAGATAGATCCGAAACACGCAGATAAAAAATTTTCATAAGGCTAATATAAAAAACGAAAAGAAAAAGAATTACACATGATGAATTGAAAATCTCAAAATGGAAATATAATAGATTATATTCAGCAGTCAGCACTAAAGTTGATATGTAGATGTAACCGTAACAAAGAGAGTTGGGAGCTAGCTGTTAGGATTGTTGGAACATTGTTAAGAGTCGTTAGGATGAATCCTTTGTGAAATTGGCATGTATTAGTAATGGTTGTCATTCATTTGTTACCTTAGCATATGTCATGGATCATGCCAAAACATCAATTGAAATGCATACCCTTGGTTCTCTGATAAATCCGTATCAATGTATTTCTTCATTGCCTCACCAACTCTTTGTCCCTAACTATGTCTCTGAAATTCTCTAAAAAGCTCTTCAGGAGCGGTGCATTAATTCCTTAGGGACCTTTTTCTCCAAATCTGAGTATTCTCATGTCAGGAATGATTAACCCAGGTTGGTAAAAACTAGAAATAGCAACTGCTCCTAGTGCTAGCTACGAGGGTTGGTGAAACTGAGTAGATCCAATGACTATACCTTAAATTATAATCCAAAATTATCCACCAATAAATTAAATTTACTTAATCAAATGCAATAGACTTTTCAGATAAGGGCCACATAATAAACGATAATCTTGAATGAAGAATAAAACTTCACATTGTAACTATTTACTGGTAACAATTTGACTGAGAAGCGATGGGATTTGAAATCGGGTTATGGTCAAGAAAATAATGTCATTGTTCAATAATCAAATAACAAGTTGTTAATTCTTGAGGACTTAATTCTAAATTATAAGCTCTAGAATTAGTAGTCCATGTTCCAGTCTAATAGAAATGAAGAACTAAAATCCGATCCAAAAATTGTTGAGAAAAGGATGTCAGGGAAAAGATTAAATATGGTATTGGTCATCACAAAAACTAGTGAATAGTATCACTTTCCTTAAGATTTATTTGGTGTACCATAAATAATCTTAAGGATGCGATGTGTATTTGGTGTACCGTAAATAATATTAAGGATAAGATGAATGTAAGTGCAAATGTTCAACATTTCTCAAAAGCTCAATGTATTAGGGTGCTGCAGTCACTCTTTTGGATTGTATCTTACTTGTGTGTGTGTGTGTGTTTTTTTTTTTTTTTTTTTTTTTTTTTTTTCATTCTTATATCAATGCTTCCACATTCTAAAAAGGCACCAGATAGAATACACTTCGGTAGGTATATTTGGAAAGAGTTTATGTGTCATCCTTGTCCATCAATGGGGATAAGAAAAACCAGAAAAATTATTAGCCATGGACACTCTGTGGTTCTTACTACCAATTTTTTGCAAGGGAAAAATCAAGGCCAGGGGACCATGGTTTGTGGCATTGACTATGGGCAGTCCATGGTAGCCCCTGGTCTTGAAGATTCTCAATAATCCCCCGCCATTATGAAGACTTATAATGCCCCACCATTTCAAGACTTATAATCTTCTACCATTTCAAGAATGAGGAAAATAACAAAGTAACATCAGAACATACCCGAAGATTCATACATAATGAAAGTATCTTGCGATTTGAGCTTCCACTTACTGAATATAATTTCCATTAATCTGAATGTAATAATAAATAACTCTTTAAACTGTACATTCTTTTTTATCAATAGATACATTTCACACACAAATCTCAATTTATGCTTAAAATGTTAACATTACTAACCAGTCATGCATCCATATTCTTCATAATTGCATCAAGTCAAGCCCCATAGTTCTTTGAAGCGACCACACATCATAGTCATATAGGTAAACCTTAGAAACATGCTCCTGTAACACAAGTCATTCAATCAAGGTCTATAAGAGCATAACTGACCCTCTTATAACATTACAGTTTACAAGTACTCTTACCTTAGGGTGAATTATGTTAGTGTTATCAATCACTATATAATGGTGTCACTCATCAAACTTAAGACTTGAAGTCATATCAAGAATTAAGTTAAGGCTTCATTACTAGTTATTATAGATGAGGGCTTAAGTCCCATCCCCTTTGATGTTATCAATCCAAGTCCCTTGCTAAACTTTTTGTTAAAGAATTTGTAAGATTCTCACTTGTTTGCTCATAATCAACAGTAATCACTCCATCCTTTATTAGTTGGTGAACATAGGCATGTCTAAGTCAAATGTATCTTGATTTGCCATTATAAACAAGGCTATAAGCCATAGACAACTAAATTTGCTATCACAATGGAAAGAGGGTGGTGACAGCAGTGTTGGCCATATAGGCACTTCCAATAAGAGGTTTCATATCCATTCTAGCTCTTTGCTTATCGTAACTAAGACTACAAACTCAACTACCATGTTGTAATCTATTATGCAGTTTGCTTCTTGGATGCCCAAGATACCGACCCACCACTAAGCAAGTATATCCAACTTGATGTCGATGCATATTCCTCTTCATCAGTCCCCCAATTTGCATATGAGTATCCTTCTAAGACCAAAGGATAACCTAAATAGAATAGGTCATATTCTTGAGTTTCTTCAAGGAGTTCAAAACTTGACATATTTCATACCCATGAACTTTACTAGAATTACTTGTACACCAACTCAATTTTCCAATAGCAAATGTAATATTCGGCCTTGTGTTAGTCACGTTATACATCAAGCACCCTATGACCTTTGCATGCTCAAGCGGTGCAATAGGTCTCCCTCTATTCAAGTCAACTTATAAGTTGGATCGAAAGGAGTGGCTATTGGGGAGCAATCATGGTACTTGACCCTCTCAAGTACTTTTTCAATGTTATGACATTGAGTCAAGCAAATCTCATCATTATCTTCAATAATCTTAAAGCCATGTATTAGATCGGCATCCCCCATGTCTTTTATAGAGAATTGAAGATTGAAAAATTTTGGTTTTCTCCACTTCTTCTAAATCAATCCCAAAAATCAGCATGTCATCGACATATAATCACTCCTTTTCTATGCTCAAATGTAGAGTAAGCACATTCATTAGATTTAATGATACTAAGATCAAATGAAAGCACTACTCCATCAATCTTTTGACGCCATTGCTTAGGTGCCTATTTCAAGATACACAAGGATCTTACGAGTTTGCATACTTTCTTTGTTGCCCTAGAACTACAAAATCTTAGGGTGGCTCATATCTTCCTCTTCTTCTAACTCACCATTCAAGAATGTGGTTTTTACCTCCATTTAGTAATCACTAACGTTTAGTTGCAGCAAGAGTAATGAGTGCTCTTATAGTTACAATCCTAGCTATCGATGCATAAGTGTCAAAGTAGTTGATACCATATTTTTGGTTATAACCCGTTATCACCAACTAGGCTTTAAACCTTTCTATGCTACCATCTACTTTTCTTTCGTTTTTAAAAATCAACTTTGATGTAATAGTTTTACATGCATAGGGCAAATGCTAAAACCCAAATACTATTTTCCGTTATTGAGTCTACTTCATCTTAGTTGCTTTTTTCTAGAGAAGAGCATCTTGGGATTCTATAACCTCTTGAAAAGGGGCAGAATTCAAGTCAATGCTATAAATATAAGGAATTTCATTTTCAATGGAATCCCTGGCTCCTTCTACTAGGTACACAAAGGAATCCAATCTAAAGGATTTCTCCTTTTTAATTCACTTACTTCTTCTTGCTTGAACTTTGTCTTCGTGTTCTTGAACATTAGTTGGGGTTAAAGTATTTGGAATAAGATCATTGGGCTTAGGGATTGAAGAAATCTATTTTCATCAAAAATTGTATCTTGTTATTCAACCATAGTGTTCACTACAATTGGAGCATTTGGCTCAATGACCACAAACCTATAGGTTTTGCTATGTTCAACATAGGCTATAGAGATCACTCAATTCCTCTCTCTTCCGATGTCCTTTTCTTGGGCTCCAAGATCTTACAATAGCAATACAACCTCGAACTCTAAAATACAAGTTTGGCTTCCTCCTATTCCATAACTCATATGGGATAATAGAACGCATCTTGTTAGGAACTCTATTTAGGATGTAGAATGCCTTGAGCATTGCTTCATCACAAAAGCCTTTACTTAAATTGAAATAAGAAAGCATAGCATTTCCTATTTCAGTTAAAGTTCGATTTTGCTTTCTGTCACACCATTATGTTATGATATGTATGGTTTGTGACCTCATAAATTATACCGGTTGATTTGAAATAACTTGGATCATAATATTCACCAACTTGATCATTCTTAGAGTTGTCTATTGCTTCATTTTTAGCATGCACAAGATACACTTGGCTATATCTTTAAAAATCATCAATGAATGTGACATAGTGTTTCTTTCTTCTGAGAGAAGGAGTGTGATGGAAGTTACCTAAATCACTAGGAATTAATTCAAATATTTTGGTGATCCTTTCAACATTAGGAAAAGAACTTCTAGTAATTTTGATTAGCATGCAAGTCTAGCACTTTTCTATGATTCCTTCAAAATTTAGAATCAACTCAAGTCGAGACATCTCTTTTAATCTTTTATAATGCACATGTCCAAGATGATTATACCATAGAGAAGATATAGATGAACAAGCACGTAAGCAAAATAATTCACTTTATTAGAAATAGAAGTAGTGATTACATTAAGCTTAAATATGTCACCACATGGATAACCCTTCCCCACAAGGACATTACCCTACAGAATAAACGTATTAGTCTCATATACTTCTTTGAAGCCAAATCTATTGAGAAGGAAACCAGAAACAAGATTCTTCCTAACTTGAAACATAATATACATCATTCAAAGTAGGAGTTTTGTTAGAAGTAAAGACTAATTCCACTTGACATATCCGTTTAACATCAACAGTAGAGGTATTGCCCATGTATAGCACTTTTCCATCTTCAACCGGTAGAAGAGACTTGAAGAAGGTGCAGTCTTTGCACACATGCTTGGAAGCACCTAAATCAACCCATCAACAGTAGAGGTATTGCCCATGTATAGAACTTTTCCATCTTCAACCAGTAGAAGAGACTTGAAGAAGGCGCAGTCTTTGCACACATGCTTGGAAGCACCTAAATCGAGAGACCAATTATTGTCACATTGGATAACATTGATTTGATCAAATATGATGGCTACAAAGTTGTCTTTTGTCTTAGTCTTTTGGTTGTTCAACCACATGTTTTCACTTCCAAATGACGCAATCTCTCTTCTTGTGGTTGGCTTTGTTACATTCCCAGCAAACCATTGTTTCCTTCTTGTTACCCTAGTTGTTGTTGACCTTGTTAGGCCTTTTTCATTTCCTTTCTATCCTTGACTTAATTTTCCATCTTCAATCACATGAATCTTGGGGAAATACTCCTTTAAATCATCTTACATGCAGAACCCTTCTTCTATCCAAAGATGGTTAGCCAAATCATTAAGAGATATATCCTCTTTCTTATACTTTAAGGTTCTTTTAGTGTATTTCTCAGAGGGGGGTCGTGTCTCTACTATGGAAGAAACTATAATATACTCATCCATGTTCATCATAGGTTGCTTAAAGTGGCTTAATATACATTGAATTTCAAGCAATTGGTTTAAAATGGAGCGTTCTTCAACCAGCTTATAATTATTGAACTGAGTTACAAGGAAATTCTTGCTAAAAGTGTCCTCTATCATGTACTTGTTCCCTAATGCCTCCTACAGCTCCTTGGTGATCTCCACGCCTCTATAAAAATCAAACAAGGCATTTGACACGCTATTCAAGATATGCCATCGGCAAATATAATCAACATTATTGAACTTTGATCTCCAGCGGGTTGCTCCAAAGTCTCATTTTTGGTCTTAACGGGATTAGGAGTATTCGGCGCATACACTACTTTTAGAGAACTAAGGAGGAAGTGGATCTTCTTTTGCCAACAACCAAACCAAACACCCTCAAACCCGTCCAATTTCTAAAATTTGGAAGTCATATCACAAACGGTTGTCATTGTTTAGAAATAAGTCTTAAGATCATTAGGAAAAAGATTGAATATAGACCTAGATATCACAACAAATCATGAATAGTATTAGTTCCCTTAAGACCTATCATAACTCATCTTAGGGATAAGATGCTTAGAATGCAAGAGCAAATCTTCAAGGTTTCTCAAAAGTTCAATCCATAGAGATGTTGCAATGACTCTCATGGATTGTATCTTACTTGTGTTTTTTCTTTTTTTTAATTCTTATATCAATGGCTTCCATATTTTGAAAAGACACCAAATAGGATAGAGTTTGGTGGGTGTTCTTGGAGGGAGTTGATGTGTCCTCTTTTTCCATCAATATGGATGCAAAAAATAGAAAAACTGTTGGCCCCTCGACCGTGGGCGCCATTATCGATTTTCTGTCAAGGAAAAGCCAAGCCTATAGGGCCACAGGCAGCCCATAATGGCCCCTGGCCTTAAAAATTCCCAATAAAGGATATAGTACCTAGCCTTAAGGTGGTTGGAATTGCAATAGCTTCCTTATATTGTTGTTCATTAATTTACAGGGTTTGCGCATCGTAACTACTCGTACATTAACCCAAGACAAAAGGGTTTACTTCTTGGTTCTCTAATCGATTCATGATGCTATTATTTATCGTATTTTTGGACATATCGTTGGCATTTAGGAAACCATGGATCTTGGAAAACTTTTCGATATCCAACTCTAATTCAGAATGTTCACAGTGGAGTCATGACCTTCCGACATCGTTTTTCCTAGAGCTGGAAAAGCCTAGCATGACA
>NCQV01015903.1:0-11878 GCA_002740545.1 Lophocereus schottii | reverse complement strand
AAAGACTAAAGAAGAAGGGAGAAGGGGGAGTTGGAGTCTGGTTGAGGCGGTGGTTTCAGTTCAGGAAGGGGCAGTGGATGGAGGCTTGAAGAGTTTCAAGTGGAGTTTGAGGAAAGGGGAGAAAGTGTGAGACAACAGCGGGAGAGAGGGCAGGGAGGGAGGGTTATTTAGGGAGGGGGGACTGATTCTAAGAGAGAGAGGGGGTGAGAATGGGCGGCATTTAATTTAGGGAGCTTGAAGTTTGGGAGGAGAGCGCGTGATGTTTGGGCAGAAGAGAGAGAGGTGGAGAGGGAAGAGTTCTACCTAAATTTTCTCATAGTTTTTGACAAAATTTTTGGCAAGACCCATCAAAATAAAGTCATGGGTATAGAATCCTGCAGAAATTATGACGGGTCCCATCACAATCATTGATAGGATCAAAATCCCAACCAGTGATTTTGACAGGGCTCGTCAAAATTTGTACAACATTTTTTTTTTTGGAGATTCCGTCAAAATTGCTCCACACTCGGTCAGAATTTGCATCAAGATCTGCGTGTATAGTGCTCCATCAATAAGTTTTCCTGTCCTTCAAAATTTTCGTCACAAGTTTTGACAGATTAAAGACCCGTCAAAAAAACCGTCAAAATCTAGTTCCATTCTTGTCTTCCACAAAGATTTATGCACTATTGTTAAAAAAAATGAAGATAAGTATAATTAATAACCAATGTTATCAAAATACAGGCCTCCTGAATGATTTCTTATTAACTTTTTTAGGTTGATGATATCGTAGTAATGAATAAGCTATTTGCAAACACAAAATACTCCATTTGAGTAGATAGTTGATTGCCCATTTGGAAAATATTTGTACCAGGCCCTTTTCCGTTTGACTGAGAAATGACAGGGAAGAACAGCGACTGACTAACAACCGTGTTGAGATACAATAATTCATCACCTGGGGCAACAAGCTTTTATCCATACTCCAAAGTGGTAAAACCCAGAGCAAAAGTTAATGGGGGAAACCCACGCGAGTAAATTCTAGGGTAGAATTTTGATAGAGAAAGAGAGCCTAAGCGACGGAAAAGTGATACGGGTACCATATCGTGTAAGAGGAACAGGTAGACGTTATCACGTTAATTCGCATACCCCGCGTACAGACCTCAATGGACGCACTGTTGGGACACCTGGAAGGCCCTTAATAGCCGCACTCAGCCATGAAAATCTAGGTCGTGTAAAGAAAAAGATTTAATAAGATAGATAAAAATATCCCACACACCTAGTTTCTTTAATCTAATCCTTAGTGCCCATTATTTCTCTTTGAAGTAAAAAAGTTTGCTCACAGATTTCACTTTATCCTCCCTTCTTTCCTTTCTTCCTGGAGTAGAAAGATACCGACATCCTACATTCTTTCTTTTTATTTCTTTTTTTTCCCAATAATGAAGAATAATTGTATGTAAAGTTTTCGTATCATAACCATGTACAAATATGTGTTATTGTGGGCGTAATGCTATAGTACAGAATATCATTTGTAAATTATGAAATGAGTTATTTATAATGAAAAAATGATGCGATTTCTTGATCACTTACCTAAAATAATCCAAGATCTTGACTTAAACTAGTAGAAATGATATGATACCTAAATGTATAATTTAGTTTTAATGGTAGTGTAGTAATATAAAAATATTAATATCATTGTATACATCAATACAGAATTTCAAATTTTCCCAAATATTTAAAAAATTTATTTTTGGAACCATAAGTTATGATTTTGCTAACAAAATAATTATTTAACAAGTTATTGCATTTAATGACAAAGTGATCTTGTATATCCAATTAGATCAACAATTACATTTGGTAGAATCAATCCAAAGATTCCTATATTGATATTTGAAAAGACTATGTAGGAGTTAATAATCATAAATCATATTTGAATTCTGAGTAATATAATTTGCTAATTTAATCAAATAGACTAATTTATTTAGTAAGTGATTCTTTCTTTTTCTTTTAAGAAGGGTCAATAAAGATAGACTATCAAAAATTAATAATCATAATCCTATTTAATTTCTAAATAATATAATTTGCTTAAGTCAATCAAATTCTCACTCTAGTTCATGAGAAAATTTTGTTTTGATGATAAAAATGGTTGCATAATTACAGAGGTATAAAGTTTCTTAACATACTATGAAGTTATGGGATAGGGTGATTAAGAACAGTTTAAGGATAGATATTGAAATCTCATAGAACCAGTTCGGTTTTCTCCATCTTTGTATAGTACAATCACACACACTATTGGACTTCCCCTATTACGTTGCTACTTGCAATAGCATAGGCATATCCCTTGAGTTATGATATTATATTTACCCCCCCGCCAAAAACAAAAATTTGAAGGTCCCAAAGCCAATGTTTGATCACCAAAGAGGGGGGTGAATATAGTGATCTCTTAAAAATTAAGACTTTATAAAAAGCTCCATGTACTTTGAATTTGTATAATCAATGTCACATATGACAACCTTGAGGGTTAGTCGCTGATGTTAGTGATAAATAGAATTAAGGTGCAGAAATAAAATGGGATAAAACACAGGATATTTTTACGGTGTTCATCCTTCCAAATAGGGCTACTCACAGTCTAAGGCACTTCTTCCTTTAGGATTTAAATACCTCCACTTCTTGTTCACTTAAGAAATACACATCAATAATCTTAGCTTTATAATCTATCTAGCATTCCAATCTCACACAACTTAAGCACCTTAGCTAGTATACTCACTAAGTATTGACCTCTCAATAACTAGCTAGCCATGTAATTTACCCAACTTGCTTGTTATAATTCCCTTTTCAAATATTCAAATAAAGATCAATTACATAAGAATGATTTGTCTTTGAGCTCTTTTCATGATGTAATTCTTTCTTGTGTCTTGCAATATGCTTCAGTTGCACCTTTTATAGATTTGAAACAATTTTTAACATTAGACTATTTCGTGCTGAGCCTTCAATGTGTTCTATCCAGAATCCAATGTCATTAATGCGAACCTTGGCGCTTGATTATCGTAACTAATGGATCTTGATTGCTGAGAGAAGAGCTTGATTTGACCCCCAAAGATCATGTCACAATCAATCAAAATGCTTTAATAATAAATTCAACATTGATTTATTACAACTTTTCAAAAGTGAATCAAATAAAATCTTTACAAGATCTCATATAATAAGCAAAGATATATTGCTTTATAAGATATAATCCATTCAGTAAGGCTTATTTCCACATATATTACTAGCAATATATCTCAAAGTATAAGTCAATATATCATATAAGTTGTTTTCACCAAAAATGATTGCGTCATAACCAAAGTAAAAGATTCTAACTTTCATACTCGACTCTTGCATAGTCAAGATTGGTTAGTGTAACTAAATGTATTCAAATTAAGCTTTTGTCGTTCACTCAAAACACCCAATGTCCTTAAGCTGTGACATTGAATGACATGGTTACTGTTATTAAGGGAGTCTTCAATCTCCCCTTTCTAGATGAAAGACAAAACGAAGCATACCGGTCATATGAGCATATCAAGCAATCATAGTACAATATAGCAAAATATAGCATAGTCAATCATAGTAAGGACAAAACGGTGCCTCTAGTTACCTAAATGTGAATGCTAGAAGCTTTTCAAAGCCTTTCGAGTAGGCTTTGATCATTTCCTAGTCAATGTCCTCGAGTCTAGACATTTTCTCCCTCTTTTGTCTTTCATCAAAAAGGGAGGACACACATAATTTTTGGCAAAGCATTGTTTGAAAATATCCAAATCATTCAAAAAATAGAGAAAGAAAAGATTGTTTTTCAGATAAGGAAGAGAGAATATCAAGCTTGGCCATCTATTCAGGGGGCTGCAGTAGTTGACTTGGGTTCTTCTATGGCCTTGAAAACACTAGTTTCTTCCTTAATGTCCTCCTCCTGACTCAGCTCAGCATGGTCGGTCTTCAATGTCATCACCAATCTCACTACATTTACCCCAAACTTATCATTCTTTCAAGGTCACTTCCTTTACCTACAGATCTAAGATAATACTTTTGGACTCAGTAGCACATTCTCACCTAACCCTTTGAGATATGTCAATGTCTACTTGATCACGCTCTAACTAGCCTTTAGATTGGTGATCTCCCCATTTATCTCCTTCAGATCTTCACTAAACCATTTTGTCCAGGGGGGAGGGATCACCTTAAGGTAGGGTTTTCTCAATGTCATTAGAGGACATGTTTAAACTCGAAGCTCTTCAGGTTGCTTCATTAATGGTTAGGATCTGAGAGTTAAGGCGTTGTTCACCTTAAAGGGAAATTTGAAAGGCTTTGAATATGTGACTGAGGAGATTTGAGTATGGTAAGGGTAATTCCTTGATATGTTACAAACCTTGGTCACGTATTCAAGGATAAGCTCCGCAAAATCCATAGAATACCCCTCCATAATATTGTATTGGTTGTCTCCTTTGAGGATAGTGGGCATATGGTCCCAGCCAGAATATAGTAGAGGATCCTTGGGTCGGGGCATAAGATTGTGTAGGATTGGTTTGAGTTTTTGATCTTAAAGGGATGAGCATATTTGCTAAGGTAGAGTTTTTAGGCTTTAGGGGTTGACATCGAGGGGGGAATTTTGAAGGATGAGGGTTCAAATTTAAAATTCTCTTAATAAAGATAGTAGTAAGGGTGATGACATTGTCTTTAACTTTGGTGGTATAGTAGGTTCTACCCCTACTCTTGGGTTCTACCTTCTCAAAGTTAGCATAAAACAATCTAGAGGATAAACTTCATCACTCACTTCAAAAAGACCTATAGAATCCAATTTCTCCAATTTTAAGAAAAGAGAATTTTGCATGCCTTAAGAATTTGAAATTAGCGAATTTACAAAACATCAATTCCCTTTCTATCACATGGTTAAATCATTTTACCGCAATGTTAGTGAACACGTCAAGGGGAAGGTCAAGGAGCACTAAATCTTCTAGAGATTTCAGTTTAGAGAAAGAGTTATCCGAGTTTGTAGAAAATTGTGCCTCGAAGTCTAAGACAGTGTTGATCTCCCCAGACTTGGGCAGTCTGTGTTTGATGGCACTGCGGGTTTGCTTAGTATGTGTGGAAAATGCTTCAACGGGGATACTTCTATTGCATTTAGGAGACTTGGTTGAGAGGGTATTAAGGTTTTTGATAGGAGAGAGTTAAGGGTTTGGGATTTTAAAAGAGAGAAAGGAAGACTAACGGGAGGTTAAGTGGTGAACAAGTATTGCTAGGGCACGCACACCCTTTTCCTGGGGTTGAGGAGAGAGAAAAAGGGAGTGAAAGGTGTCGATTTTTGGAAGGTGTAGGATATCAAGGGATAAGATCAAGGGTGGTTTTTGAGAAAAGGCATAATTGCCTTCCATGAATAGGATAGAGAAGCCGCCTTAGAGAGGTTAGGAAGATACCAAAAAATTAATTTTGAAAAGATTTTAAAAAATCACGGTTTTTAAAATATGGTATCTGTTGAGGAATTTAATTGATTTAAATTTCTACCATTAGCTACTTGCTATAATTGATATGTGTAACATAAATCAAAAGTCTAAGAACATGGATTTGATCTGGACTCTGAGATGCTATCACGATGTCTGAACCAATGTCATTAGTTCTGTAACACTTTGTCACATTGAACTTCCCCTCAATTCACGTATCCATTTTCAACATGCCAAGTTCACTTCGAATAAAATTGAGCTGATCTTCACCAAATGGTTTTGTAAAAATATCAGCTAATTGCAAATGTAAAAGAACAAATTCAATAATGATATTACCTTTCTCATCATGATTTCATATGAAGTGATGTCTGACTTTAATGTGTTTGGTTCTTGAGTACTAAACTGGATTTTTGGTGACATTTATTGCACTCATATTGTCACACCGAATATGAATATTTTTAAACATCAAAACTAATGTATGGTAGTAATTGTCTGATCTAGAGTATTTGAGCACATTATGCTCCTGCTACTATATATTTAGCTTCAGGAGTTGATAAAGCTACTAAACTTTGTTTCTTTGAGTGCAATGAGACCAAGGAATTGATAGCATCCAAACGTGCTTTTTCGATCGACCTTGTAGCCTGCATAATTTACATCTGAATATCTAATGAGATTAAAATCTCTATCTCTAGGATACCATAAACCAATGTCATTGGTTCCTATAAGATATCTAAAAATCCTTTTGACCGCAGTTAAATGGGACTCTTTAGGAGCACTTCGAACCTTGCACAAAGGCATATACTAAGCATAATATCTTATCTACTTGCTGTTAGATAAAGTAGTGAGATAATCATTCCCCTATAGAACTTTTCTGATACTGACTTATCATTTGCATCAAGGTCCAACTTTGTATTCAATGCCATTGGAATGCCGGCATGCTTGACATCATAAAGCTTGTATTTCTTCAAGATTTCTTTTCACATACTTACCTTGGTTGATAAATTAATATTCCTAGTCTTGAAGCCCTAGGAAGAAGTTGAGTTTTGCCACCATACTCATCTCAAAGTTTGTATCATCAAATTAGAGAACTCTCAACATAGAACATTATTAGTGCCACCAAATACGATATCATCTACATACATTTGAATGATGAGAAAGTCTTCCACCTTCGTTCTAACGAAAGGGTTTTTGCCAATCTTTCCTGGTTTAGAATCATTTTCTAAGAGAAATTTGCTAAGCCGTTCATACCAAGCCCATAGGGCTTGTTTTAAGTCATAAAGAGCTTTATGAAGCTTGAAAACGTTATTTAAAAATTTAAGATTTTCAAAACGAGGGAGTTGCTCAACATAGACTTCTTCATTTAGAAAGCCATTTAAGAAAACACATTTGGCATCCATCTGAAATAACTTAATGTGCATATGAGAAGCAAATGGAAGTAATATGTGGATGGCTTCTAATCTGGCCACAGGTGTAAAGGTCTTATCAAAGCCTATGCCTTCCTCTTGGTTGTACACTTTTGTAACCACTCTGGCTTTGTTTCTCACCGCTACTTCCGACTGATCTAACTTATTCCTAAACACACACTTTGTCCTAATCACTGGGTGATCATCTGGTCTAGGTGCGAGGGACCAAACTTTGTTTCTCTCAAATTTGTTGAGTTCATCTTGAAATGTCAATGTCCAGTTTGTGTCATCCAATGCCTCAGGAAAGTGCTTTGGCTCTATATGGGAAACAAATGAAATGAATGCATGGAAATTTCTCAATGATAAATAAGTCCTTATACATGTGTTTAGGCTAGTGAGCAAATTATCCAATGGATGGGTAGATTTATATTTGAATCCCCTCTTTCGTTCACTGGAGTGGTTTTGATCTTGACACTAGCTACTTGAGGATGACACCATGCTCGTGTTATGAGCTTGGAGTCTTTCATGTACATCTTGTAAGGTTTCTAGAGCAGCTTCAATGTCATCAGGTTGCCTTGGTCATCCTAATCGGAATATTGGTCTATATTGCTAGGAGTGGATTGGTGATTACTATTGTCCAAGGCTCTTTCATCTTCATCACCTGCATATTTAATTAGCTGAAACTCATCAAATAAAGATGAACTAGTAAGACATTGTTAGTTTCATCAAAGATAACATGAATGGATTCCTCAATGACCTTAGTACATTTATTGTAAATGTGCCTTACTAACAGGGAAATAACCAACAAATACGCTTTCATCACTCCTTGGATCAAATTTAGTAAGATTTTCCTTACTATTGATCTGGATGAAGAACTTACTTCCAAAGGCTTTAAAATATGACATATTTGGTTTCATTTCTTTGAACCATTCATATGATGTCTTTTTAAGGATTGGTCTGATGCGACATCTAATAAGTACATAATTTGTAGTGTTAATAGCCTCAGCCCATACTGACTTTGGAAGATCATTTTGACATATCAATGTTCTGGCCATGTCTTCCAGTATTAGATTCTTCCTTTCAACAACTCCGCTTTGCTATGGTATCCTTCGTGCTAAAAAGTTGCGTAAGATTCATTCTTGTCACAGATTTTAATGAACTTATCTTAGTTAAATTCTCTTCCATGGCCAATTCTTATAGTAATCACCGGTAAGTTTTTTGAGATTTATAATTTCCCACACAACTTTACAAACTCCTTGAGAGCTTCTATTTTATCCTTAAAAAAGATCACCCATGTGAATATAGAGTGATCATCTACTATAACAAATATATATGAACTACCTCCTAGACTTTTAATGCGAATTGGTTCACATAGGTACATATGTAAAAATTCTAAGCACCTTGATATAGACACACTTTTTAAGGGTTTGAAGGAAGCATGCACTTGCTTACCTCTAACACATGCATTATACACATGGTCTTTCTCAAATTTTTAAGGGGGTAGCCCTCTTACTAAATTGTGCTTGACTAACTTATGAAGAGTGTACATGCTAGCATGTCCCAATCTATGATACTAAAGCCATACATCATCAATGGATGCTTTTAGATAAGGGAGATGCATAAGAGAGATATGATCAGGGCTCATGGCATAAAGATTGTCTAATCTAGTGTCATGTAATACAATATCATTGGCTTTGGCAATTTTAACAAGACATTGAGATTCATCAAATCAAACATAGTTGCCCTTATCACATAGTTGTGAAATACTCAATAAGTTGTATTTCAAGCCATCAACCAAATAGACTTTGTCAATACAGCTTGTAGAGTTCTTAACAATCTTGCTGATGCCAAGAGTTACAACTCGACCTTTGTATTCAAAGGTCATTTTACCTATTTTTGTTTTTGAAATTCAATAAACATTAAGGCATCCTAGTCATATGTCATTAAACACCCACTATCCAAGTACTGAAGACTACTCTCGGCTTTGAAACATACCTATAAGAGCAAAAATCAAACCTTCCTACATTCTTTGGTGGCAGAAATTGGGCGAGGATGACCAATGTCCTGTTTCAAGGACATTAACCCTTTGGGCAACCATACTTATAGGATTCTTGGGCAAGAGATCTTTCTATCATTGAATTTGTTATCTTGTTTATGACCTAAATCAGGGTCATAGTATCTTGGATACATATAGCCAGAGTAACTATGGCTCCTTTGATAAATAGTATGCCTATGGTAATTGTAACCAAGGTTACTGCTTTTGGAGCCTAACCAACTTTGTGATTGCTTTTATGCTGTCTTTCTAATAAAGAAGTGCTTGTATGACCTTTCCTTATTATTTGGGTTGAAACCAAGGTCTTCCTTATTGAAGGACATATATTAGGATCCAAGTGATTTGTCCAAATTCTGTTGTCTCTTTCTAAGTTTCAAGAGAGACATGTGAGAATCATTACACTTGTTTTGCAAAACAATTTTCTCATTCTCAAAGGTCACTAATCTTGGTGTGTAGATTTTCATAAGATATTTGCAAATTCTCATTTACTTTTTTCAGGAACTTGTTTTCCTTTTAAGGGGCTTAGTTTTAGAAATAAGATCTTGCTCATATTGAACACATTTTAATAGACCTCGAGTAAGATACTCTTTTGTAAAAGTAAGAAGATATTCCCATGCCATCTTTTTAGATTCAACACTTTCTCCATTGTTATCTCTAGGCATGAGATAGAGGCTGGCCATTTTTTGATCTTCACTTTCACCTTTAAAGCTATCACTGCAACCATAGCTCCTTTGCATGCCTTCTTGGATTTGAATTTTGTTCTCTCATTTTTCTTTTTGATGTTTGGACAATCCTTTATCATGTGACCTATAAGTCCACAGCCGTCAATATATCTTGGTTCATATGCTAGTCCACAACCTTTGGAATTTCGACCATTCTTCTTTAAATTTGATCCCTTTCAAATTCCCTTGAATTCTGGATGTTTTTGATAGATTCTCATGAGTCCTTTGTCCATCATAGCTACTGATTCATCTTCATCATTTCTGAATTTCTTAAGTGACATCTCAATGTCATTGGACTTTAGTGCAAGTCCTTGTTGTGGTGTGTGCTCTTCATTTTCTTCCTGTAAATGAATTTCATAGGTTAGTATTTGCAAACAAGATTATCTAACTTAAGTATTTTCAGAGCTTGTGCTTCTTCAATAGCCAAGACATTAGGTCCCCACTTACTTCTTAAAAGACATTGCTACACTTTTCTCATCATCTCTTCATTGATGTGTGTTTTTCCCAAGGACTTGAGACAGCATATATACATGTCCTTAATGGATTTTCTAGGTTGCAACTTGAATAACTCATGTTGATGGACATATAAGTTGATCTTGGATTCTCTCAAACTGGACTAGTCTCTTCATATGTAGTCTCCAATATGTCCCAAACTTCTTTTGCTGCATCATAAGCAGGCACACAGTTAAACTCCTTAGAATCCAAACCACAAAATAAAATGTTTAATGCCTTATAATTTTTTGCCACTTTCTCTCTTACATCATGGGTGAATGTTGATCTGGCATTTGGAACAATTTTATGTCGTTCCCTCATGGTAGGCTTAAAGTCACCCTTATAGATAATCTTCTAAAGCTAATAGTCATGGCCCTCAATAAAGATATGCATAAGCCCTTCCAATGAGCAAAGTTAGAGCCACAAAACATGAGAAGTCTAGTAAAAGAGCATCCTTGATCAATTTCAGCATTTACAAAAGAAGCCATGATCTTTTCCACAATGTAGTTAAGTCAATGTGTGTGGACTTGGCTTCAATACTAATTAAAGGTCCCAAAAGTCAATGTTAGGTCACCTTAGATAAGGGTGAATAGCGAGATCTCTTAAAAATTAAGACTTCACAAAAACCTCAATGTACTTTGAATTTGTATTGCTAATGTTAGAAATGATAACCTTGAGCATTAGTCACCAATGTTAGTGATAAATAGAATTAAAGTGCTAAAATTAAATGGGACAAAACACTGGATATTTTCATAATGTTCACCTTTTCAAATAGGTTAGTCATTGTCTAAGGCACTTCTTCCCGTATGATTTAAACACTTACACTTCTTGTTCACTTAAAAAGTACACACCAATGACCTTGGCCTTTACAATCTGTCTAGCGTTCTAATCTCACTCGACTTAGGAACCTCAGTTAGCATACTCACTAAGTATTGACCTCTCAATATGTAACTACCCATGTAAGTTTCCCAACTTACTTGTTACAATTCCCTTTTCTAATACTCAAATAAAGATCAATTACATAAGAATGATTTGCACTTAAACTCTTTTGATGATGTAATTCTTTCTTGTGTCTTGCAATATTCTTTAGTTTCACCTTTATAGATTTGAAACCTTTTTGGCAGTTGGAGCATTTCGTGCGAAATCTTCAATGTGTTCTGTCCTGAGTCCAATGTTGCTTACTCGAGGCTTGGTGTTTCCGAATTTGGTGCTTGATTGTTGTAATTAATGGACCGTGATTGCTGAGAGAAAAGCTTGATTTTATCCTCAAAGGTCTTGCCGTAATCAATCAAAATGCTTTACAAATTAACTTGAGATTGATTTATTACAACTTTCCAAAACTAAATCAAGTAATTACAACTTTCCAAAATTGAATTAAATAAAATCTTTACATGATCTCAGATAATAAGTAAGGATATATTGCATCGTAAGATATAATCCGTTCAATTGTAAATAAAGGATTATTTTCAAATATATTAATAGCAGTATATCTCAAAGAATAAGCCAATACATCATATAAATCATTTTTAGCAAATATGATTCTATCATGACCAAAGTCGGAGATTCTGACTCTGACACTCGATTCTAGCATAGTCAAGATTGGTTAGTGTAACTCAATGTACTCAAATTAAGCTTTTGTTTTTCACGCAAAACACCCAATGTGCTTGAGCTGTTTCATTGAAACAGTCAATGATATTGCTACTGACATTGAGGGACCTTTCAAAATTCATTATAAGCCTAGTGAATTCTCTTATTCCCCTTCCCTTCTTG
>NCQV01015809.1:0-10201 GCA_002740545.1 Lophocereus schottii | reverse complement strand
ATGTTTATATAGGCCCTGAATAGTAACTTTGGCATAAGCATGCTAACTCTCTGGAAGGAGAAAAGAGTTCCAAATTTAGGGATGGCACGGGTAGTTGGCACGATCGACAAAAATAAGCACTTGTAGTTCGCTTAGTGTTTGTGCCAAAAATTTGTTCTTTTTATGATACTTTTATACTCGATTTATGCTCGTTATAATTGTTAATTTAAGGTTTTTATTTGATTTGATTTTGTTTTGTAAGTATCGAATAAGTGTGAAAAAAATGCGGGAAAAAGATGAAAAATGTCAGAAATAAAGCAGTGGGCCAAATTACTCAAGCCCGTCCCAAACCTTGAGCCCATTATCTTGTTCAGGCCAAAGTGAGAGAAGAAAAAAAAATCAAAAACCCCCCAGCTGCCCACGTGCTAGGCACGTGACATCTATAGCCTCCCTCATTTCTCCTTCTCTCTCCTCTCAGGTAATCAGAAACCCGATACCACTCCCCCGTTGCGTCTCCTTCTTCATCCTCATCATCTTTGCTCTCTCTCTAACTCTCATCTCTCTCTCTTTAACAAATCACCAAGCAGCAACATAATCCACCATCCTCACACCACCGCAGCAGTGAGCACCATTGCCATCCCACCGTGCAGCTCAGGCGTGAATCAGCGGAGGAGAGGAGAAGGGAAGCTGTATAAATTGAAGGATGTCGGCTCTAGGGAAAAGGTTAGGAGGTTTTTAGGGTTCGAATAGTCTTAATTTTTGAGTTTTAAGCTTGCATTTCATATGAGTTTTTGATTTTTCAGAGTTAGGGTTTTAGAAATTTGGTTAGGGTTTGATGTTAGTTTAGGTTTTGGTTTCAAATTTCATGCAATTACGCTACTATTTTGAGTTTTCTAGATGTAATTCATGGTTTTTGGTTTGTTTTGGTAAGATTTGGATGTTGGTTTTGCTTAATTTTGGTCATAACGCCTCTCCTTTGTTTTCATTTTATTAAACACGGTTATGGCGTTTCCACCATTATTGGTGATGGGTGAAGCTTGGTTCTGATTTTGTTGGCTAAAATCTCATTCTTCTCCTCAGTTGAAGGCCCTGCTTCGCTGTTCTATGCCAGGACATGGTGTGGATGTGAATCCTAAAACTTCATTTATGCTTTATGTATGACAACTGAGAATTCGAACCATCCGTGCTCATTTTTTGGTTATTTTAGCTTAGTTGAATCAATGGTACTTTGATGTTAGTAGAGCATATGGTGGATTAGGAATTATGTATGTGATGTTAGATGATATTGTGGTTTGATTGATGATGATTAAAATAGCATGTTCTTAGTAATTTAGAATGTGTGATTTTTGGTTTTGGATGCTTGTTGCTTTAGGTTTGATTGATGATGATAATGGATGTTAGTGATGTTCGATCTCCTGTTTTCCTCTCCCCTGTTTAGTGCCTCTATTTCAGCTTTAGAGATGTGGGTTATTGATTTTCATAGGTGAGGTTTTGGGTGCTTGTGAGTGTCCTTGAAATTTCGGTTTGCTTAAAATATTCGAATGATGAAATCACTGGTGGAGTGTTCTTAAGTGTTCAGTGATGAAATTTCGAATCCCACTATGTTGAAAGTTCTTGAGAGTTCGTCAATGGAGGTGCCCGAGTTTTATTGTTTTCAGTTTTCCCCTCTCGCCTACTTGTGATTATTCAGTTTTGGCATACCTAGCTTGTTCGTTCAATTCGTTCTATTTTCTCTGTTTGTTTTATATCTCTATTTGTCTTAATTATGTAGCTCTCTTTATGTTAGATTAGCACTGGAATGACTCTTGTCTGATTGGATTTGGTATTATGTGATGTTAGTTTAGATCTGTTTGTAATCAACGGTTTTAGTTGTTATGGCTTTAATATCAGTATAGAATCGTGTTAGATTAGCTTATTTGCCTAGTTTGACTGGTGACCTAAATCTCTTCCATTGTCCCCGTGGAAACGACCCTCAAGTACTACAGCGAAAGCTATATGTTTGTGGCCCTTTGTTTGACACTAAAATTTATCCTAACACTTAGGCCTACCAAAACTAGCAATAGAAGTACTGCTTTGCCACTAATAGTGTTTATCTTCCTCTCGGCCTTCTTCAACTTGAATCTAGAACTTCTTTTTGGCATGTTTAGACTCTGTTAAACCTCATAAGCTCTAACATTAGTCGCCTTGGCTTATTTCCTACACAAGAAAAACACCAAATATAAGTAAACTCCTAAATTAACCTTCATTAAAAACTAAAGTGTATGTAAAATGGGGTTCCAAATGCCACTTTTTGAGCCTAAACAAATAGCCCCACATCAAGACTTTGCTCGTCCTCAAGCAAAACAAAATGAAACTACTAAAACCTAACTCATTTTCTCATGAGTCATGATTGCATTTAGTGTATTCAATAAGCTCTTTAAACTCCTTGATTCCCTATATAGATGAGTGAGGTCTCGTGATAATTTTTAAATGATAGACCCACACAATCTTATAAAATCTTTTCCAAAACAATGAAAAAGGCTTTCTACTAGTTTTTCCCCAAAACATGATTATGTATACAAGTGATGAGGAGATTATGTATAAACCTTGGGTAATTACATCACCCTAGTAATCAGGTAACCAAATTATATACAAACAGAATGCACAATCAAAAGACGTCTAAGTCATAGGGATATTGATGAAGATATTAACCAGCACATAAAAGTGGGTTGACAAAAATAGAAGTATGCTTCAGGTGTACGACATGATAAGAGGATGCCCATACGGTTAAAAGGCAAAGTTTATCATATGTAGTTAGACCAGCTGTGCTGTATGGAATGGAATGTTGGCCCATAAAAAAGAAACAAGTCCAAAGGTTGATAATAGCAGAGATGAGGATGATTAGGTGGACATGTAGTCATACGACAGTTGATAGAATTAGGAACAGGATAATCAGAGACTTAGTTAAAGTAGCTCCTATAGAAGATAAGATGAGAGAAATAAGACTCAGATGATTTGGCCATGTGAAACGAAAAAGTATGGATGCTCCAGCGGGGAGATGTGAGAGGATTAACATCCTTGAAAGTAATAGAGGAGGGGACGGCCAAAGAAGAGTTTAGATGAGGTGATTAGAGAAGATTTGAAAGTAATAGGATTGACGGAGTACATGGCTTAGGATAGGAGGGTATGACGGGATAGGATTAGGATCTTAGATCACAGAGTGTTGGCCACCTGATTTGGGTGGGTTTTCTCGGTTGTAATAGGGTAGGTTTAGTTGTAGGTTTTCTTTCGTTTATCATGTTGTATGCAGCTTGTACGTTGATATGGGAAGAGATATTGTTTGCCTATCTCTGTTTGTTAAGGTATATAACTTTTCTCTACTTTGTTATACTTATGTTATACATTTATTTACATAATGACGGTCACTATTTATTTATATTTCTTAGTTCATTCCCTGCTACGTATCCTTCGTTGTTTTCCATTTAATGTTTTCACAAAATCCTTCTTTTGTAAAATGTTTTCATAAAATCTTGTTTTTGTGGGCCTGATAAGTACTTAATATGTACATCTTCTCAGGGTTGCTTTGCCTTGTTTTTAGGAGAATTCTGTGCTTAATGTTGTTGTTTACTCTCCAATTCTCGATTTATGTTTGGGTGTAGTTGTTTTATGTGTTTTCCAGATTTTTTAGACTTTTCACCTAGCATTTGCCCTTTAATGGCTGTTTTTTGACCTCCCCCACGGTCATTCATGAGTTGCTACGCTTGTGGAGTAAGTAAAGAGCAAAAAAAGGGGTTCCAATGCAAACCACGGGTGGACCGTGGTGGATGCCACAAACTGTGGTAGGCTGATAACTACTACCTTTTCATTTTTCCTCGGGTCTGTGGCTAAGATCAATTGGAATTTTCTATAAATAGCAGCGTTCAGCAGCGAGGAAGAGGAATCCATAGTAAGCAAAGCAAGTAGAATTAGCCTAGTGAAGATTACATAAGTTTTGTTTCCTTTTCTCTCAAACTTTGTTCTTTAGCTTTGTTTTTGCTTTTATGTGAGTTTAGAGTGTGAGAGTTTTCATCCTAAGGCAGTTCTGAAGCTTTAGTGAAGGCCATCTCAGTCAAGCCCCTTCCACTTAGATTTTGCCCATTTTTTGGTTAGTTTGTTTATCGTTTATTTTGTTTGAGTAGTTTTCTTAGTCTAGGGATTTAATAGTTTATGGAAGTGTATTGGATCATGTTTTAGTTTATTCAATTGTGCTTATTTTCATGATTGATTTGATTTTGGTCTACCAAGTGTTATTCATGTTGTTAGTGGATTTTTAGCTGAAATTTACTTGCACACTTGAAACAATCGACTGAACATTCGAAAGATGACATTTGGTTGTTGGACTGATTGAATAGGCTTAACATAACTTCATCTCTAAAGAGAGATTTATATATTAGTAAGTAATCGAATATATTAAACTTCGATTAAGTCAAATTAGTTTGAAAGAACTACGTCTGCTCGGTTTAGGCAAATTTGATTAATTTCAAAAGAATAGATCAAGTTTCTAGAAAAGACTACAATTCCTTGGAATTAACCAATTAGAGAATAGCATATGCTTATTTATTTTGATCCAATTCTCTTTCATAATTGCGAAAATTCCTAGACGTTTTTCTCTTATTGATTTAGATAAGTTCATTTGTAGTAGTTAATCGAAACCAGTTGAAATAGAGTTTTGCTTAGCATATTCTGATAAGACTACGCCTAATAGATTATTTAGTCCCTGAGGAATGATATCTTTTATCTATACTATGACTATCCGTGCGCTTGCGGTAGGTAGTGGTCAAGTTTTTGGCACCGTTGCTGAGGACTAAATTGCTAACTATTGAGTATTGTCTTACGAATGTGACTAAGTATTTTATTGTTTTTTTTTCATTTTGTTTTCTTGTTAATTTTGTTTTTTCTATTTAATTACGCTGGTAGTGTTGGTGGAAGTGCTTGTAGGAATTTTTTCGAGTTTATGCAAAGTCTGATTTTATACGAGCCCGATCTAGAGACTGAGAGGACTTTTCACTTATGGAGGAAAAAAAAAGCAAAGGATTGAAGAGCAAAGGTATGAGGTAAGAAGGAATTCAAACATGGCGGGTGAAGAAAGAAGGACCCTTAGGGATTTGGTTATTGCTGGAGTCCAAGGGATCCCCTCAAGCATAGCTCGCCCTGTTGTGGATGCCAATACTTCGAACTCAAGCCAACACTTACTTCCATGGTGCAGTAGTCTTAGTTTGGCGAAACTTATTTGGAAGGCCCAAATCTACACCCCTTGGTATTTTAAGAGGTGTGCGATACATTAAAGTTAAACAGAGTTTTTAGTGATGCGATTCGCCTGGGCTTATTCCCTTTCTCATTGAGGGGTAAAGCAAGGGCTTGGTTGTACTCTTTGCCGTCCAGTTGCATAAATACTTGGGATGAATTGATAGGAGCTTTTCTTGCCAAATTGTTCCCTCCAAGCAAGCCAACAAGCCTGAGAAATCAAATCACCAACTTTCTGCAAAAAGAGGATGAGATGGTCTATGAAGCCTAGGAGCATTTTAAAGATCTACTGCTTTTGTGCCCCCATCATAGTCTTCAATGCTGGATGATTATCCAAGTCTTTTATAATGACATGACCTAAGCTGTGAGGTCCACTATTGATGTGGCGATAGGAGGAACTCTAATGAGTAAGACCAAGGATGAAGCTTATAACCTTATCGAGGAGATAACGCTTAATAACTTTCAATGGTCCACTGACTGAGCCTAATCTAGGCGGGTTAGAGGTAAAGTTTAAGTTAAGGCAATTACTTTACTTTTTGCTAAAGTAGACGCCATGACTAAAAGACTGGACCAAATGAATGTTAATGCTGTGAACTCAACTGCCCCTTCCTCTTATGAAATTTGTGGTTCCATTGAGCATAAATCATTGCATTGTTAAGTTAGGAGTCCTTTTTTCCCAAGACCCTAATGAAGTTAATTATGTTCAAAATTTCAATCCAAAGATCGACCAATGACCCTTACTCTAGTACCTATAATTTGGGTTGGAAGAATCATCTCAATTTCTCTTATAAGTCGAATACAAACACTCTATGAATGCTAGAGCACCCCCTAGTTTTCAAAGACCCCCATTCCCTTCTTAGATGCCCCAAATGTCTAATTTGGAAGTAATGATGGAAAACATGCTTATGGCACAGCAAAAATACGATGAGTACATTAAGCAATTAGCCTCAAAGGTTGATGTACTTACGACTCATAATAGTATGTTGGAGGCCTAAATTGCCCAAAAAGCTACCTTTTTATCTACGCCCCTAGATAGACTTCCTAATAAATCTGAACATAACCCTCATAAGCATTGTAACTGCGTTACTAGGAAAGAGGATGAAGAGGACTTAACTGACTCTGAGGAAGTACCAATGGAAGAGGGTAAAGAGATAACTATGGCAGGTAGTAAGGAGAATAACTATGGTGGCAAGACTACCACATTTGTAGAGAATGACTCTATTGATATCCCAACCATTTCCCCCCTTAGGCTTCCTGACTTAGGTAGTTTTTCTATCCTCTGCATTGGGGAAAAGTGGGGATTGAGAGAGGTTTATGTGACTTAGGTGTAACTGTCAGCGTAATGCCCTACTCTTTATTTCAAAAGGTGCACCAAGGACAGTTGCTAGCCACCTCCTTTTCAGTACAGTTGGATGATGGTTCTGTGACATAACCCATAGGCAAGTTAGAAGATCTGCTTGTTAATATAGGAGACATTTGCGTGTTAAAAGACTTCATTGTAGTCGATATGCCTGAAACTAATGGTACCTAAATTATCCTAGGTAGGCCCATTTTGGCGACAGCTGGTTGCCATATTGGCGCGAGGGAGGGACATATTTCTTTTGAGGTAGAGGGGAGATGTGCTGTGTTTAGTCATAAGAAGGAGTATGTAGTTTCTCCTTATTCTTCTATATTAGATGCATTATCCCTTTCTCCTAAGTATGATGTGGAGGATGTCTTGAATAATGAAGATCCTCCTAATTCTGAATGGATTTCATATGAGGACCCTGACAAAAGGTATGTTAAGATAGAGTTTTCCACTCCTATGCTACCTAGCAAGCTTGAGGTTGAGGCCTCTATTTCTAATGATTCTTTCGATAAGTGAGTATTGAAGGTTTGCACAAGTTGTTCATTATATACCTCCTTTGGAAGGTTTCAATGTCGATTTTGATGCAGGGGTTAAGCAAGTAGATGGTAGCCCATTTGATGGGCCAATAGAGCGATTTGTTTTGTATACAGATGGTGCATTATGGCACCAAGTTATAAAGATGAAGGACGTGTAACCAAAATTGTTAAGATGATGCTTTCAATTGAAGAAGTTCGACTTTGTGGTTCACGATAAGGCTGATCCGGACCTAGCCTAGAACAAGGGTCAAGCTCTTGACCTTAAAATAGCGCTTCTTGGGAGGCAGCCCAAGCTTTCTTTCTTTCTTTTTCCCTTTTTATAGTTTTGATTTTTATTACTCTTTGTAATTGTATTTTCTAAACAAAAAAATTAAAAAAAGAGAAAAAAAAGAGAAGAAAGAAACAAAAAAGAAAAAAAGAAAACAAATTATGCGAATAAAATGTTAGCACCACGGTCAGGAAAACCAAAAATACGGTCGTGGGGTGCCAACCTTGAAAAACCAAAAAAAATGCGTGCAAGCAGACACGGTCCATGGTGGTTTGCTACAGGCCGTTGTCTGGGTTTTTGACCGGGGTGCCGTTTCCCTTTCCCCTCACTTTATCTTCTTCACTCGACTCTTTCTCTCTCTTTCTCCCTCCTGTCTCTCTAAAACCTCCATAACCACCGCCTTCAATCTCCCTCGAATCTTCTCTATTTTTCTTCATTTTTACTCCAAATTCCCTACTTTCAATTAATCTACCCATTTTATCCACAAAATCTCCACTCTTTTTTTCTTCTTCTTCTTCAAAATTCATTTCTCCCTCATTCATCCACTATACCCATCCTTTTCTCTCTCAAATTCTTCATCTTTATACTTATTTTCTTCAATTTTTTAGGTTTTAGTTCTTATTTTTGGTTTTAGTTTTCATTTTTGGATAACTTTTGTAGCCATGACACCAGCTAAAAGGCAAAGAAGCACTAAGGAGGTTGGTTCACCAAGTCAAGCACCACTCCGGCCTCAAAGGAAATCAAGAACATCAACCAATGCATATGCCAGAGGTAACATTCTCCACTCTCTTGGTTTGACTCATCACGATCATGTTGCTAGGTACAATTGTTTGAATGAATGTGTAGTAGCAACAACTAAATACTATGATGAGGATTTGTTGGCCTGATTGCAACGTTGGATGATATTCATTGGTTGTTTGCAAGAGGTGGTATGAGTCACTTTTTAGAACTCAAAGAGCATACGTATCAGGACTTGACCTTTGAATTTTTAAGTACACCCCATATCGAGGTCACTAGAGGACTTCAATGTTAAGCTAGATATATATCATTTTATTTGCAGAGACAGTTGTATAAATTGAACTTAGGTACTTTTAACAGTATTTTTGAATTTCTCCTAGCATGCACTTATCACACCGCTAAGTGCCTCACGAATTCAAGCCGAATGCATTTTGGGGTGAACTTTCAGGGAGTATTAGGTACAGTACCAGTTCATCGAAACGTACGCATATTAGGAACCCCTGTATTAGAGTAGCTCAGCGTATCCTTGCTTAATCTCTGTTTGCTCGGGAAGATAGTCTAAATGTCCTGAGATTTTCTGAGTTATACTTCCTGTCTTGTACACTTGATGGTGTCCAACTTGACCCAGGTTCATTTTTAGCTAGGCAATTGAATAGCACTACTATTAGCACTAATGGTTAGATAGTCATTGGTGGAATTGTTATATTTCACTTCCTATGTCCAAACCTTATACTCAATTATACAAAATTATGAAACTTAGTGTAAGCTCTCAAATTTGACTCACAAATGAGATAAGAAAAGAAGAGAAAAATAGCTAGCGAAGCTTATTTTGCTCTTAACCAAAATGATCTTGTCTTAAAAAGATTCTCTCTAAAAAAATGAAAGATGGAAGAATAAGAAGATGCTTGAGCAAGAGAGTGGATGAATGTGTGTGTGTGTACCTATGGCCCCTTTTATAGTGAAAAATCCACCTCTTAGGATACCCCCAAAATTAATGAAAATTAATTCCAATTAATTTGTGATGTTACATGCATGGTTATAGCTAGTCATAAGTGTAAAATTAATCTTGATTAATGGCATTTGACTAGGTTAAAAATGAGCCATGTGGGAAAAATGGAGATGAAGCAGCTGAGCTAATGTGGGACTAGAGGAGTGTTTGGGCCGACTGAGCTTAAGCCCACAGGGGAAGGAGGGGTGGAGAGATAAGGGGGAGAAGGTGAACTGGGCTAAACATAATAGGCCCAGACGGAGGGAGAAGAGGGCTGAGAGGAGAGATGCTGATATGGAGATTTGGGCCGAGATTCTGGGCCGCGGCGTTGGGCTGGCGGTGATGAAGCTTTGGTTGGTTTTTTTCTTTTTCCTCTTAAGCTTGTACTCTAGGCTTTGCACATATGAGATATCCGAGTAGAACTGAATAACTCCGCCTAAATTCTTCTATTTTTTTTCCACCTGAAAATCACATAAAATAGGTATTATTATCTCATAAAATATATTTCAAAGACTCAAAAGTTGGTGAAATGAAGACGGAAATTACATATAAAATATGAATTATCAACCCCCCCACACCAAACCTTTGCTAGTTCTCGAGCAAAGAATATCATTAATGCATATATTCATTTAAACCATCAAGTGGAATAAGATTAAGGAAGAAAATCAAGTGACTCAACTATGAATGCCCACTCCAAATTACATATATCATTTCACTACCAACCCACAACTCATTATCAGAAATTTCCAATTCCAACTAAGTCAATAGGCCAAGATTCAAGCAAATTAAGTACATAAGGAAACCATGTAGCAAACTATAAGCACAAAATTTCACCCCACATAACAAAAATCAGAAGAGCATTTTTCAAAATTGAGTTCCCAATGCCAAATCAATTGATTTTTTTTCTCTCTTTTTTATTCCTCTTTTTGACACTTTGAATTTTTTTTTCAAAAGTTACTTGATTTCATGTGCTTTCTTGAGTGGATAAAGATATGAATAAAGATAATACTCAGATAAGTACTTAGTACATATTCAGGCAATTAAAAATATGGATATAGATAGGGCCTAAACATTGGTACTGA
>NCQV01015784.1:0-10379 GCA_002740545.1 Lophocereus schottii | reverse complement strand
CCATATCTCTACAAGTTACAACTCCCAGAATGAAGCCATCAAGCCATTAAGTATTAAGCTCCTATGAATTTGACATTGAGAGAACCAGATGGTGGGCCACAACATAAGGAATTGGATCAATAAAATCATTACTTGTAATATGATTTATACCTTCATAGTTCATACCACAAGGATCTCTCATATGGGACGGCAGTAATATTGAAACACACAACATCCTCGCTACTATGCATAAGCTTTGAAAAGGGAAGGGGGGTTACAAGCTAGCGGGAAAGATTAATATGCGGATGAAGTATGAAAGTTTGATATTTGTATCATTGACAGAAAAAAAATATTAAATAGTCAAAATTTTCTTCACCCTGTTCCACAACGAGGAGCTAATTTTCTCAATTTTATACACATTTTCCCCTATTATAGGATCCTCCAGTATGATTGATGATGAGTCGATGACAGTGCTACTAAATAGAAAAATACGATGTAATTTTTTAACAAACAGGTGCTTCTGATCTGCTATATGAAGTGCCATAGGTAGACTTACAATGAAGTTGAACTTAGAGGTTATATTGAACCTATGTATCCTGAAGGATTACTAGGATTATTGTTTAGAACTCAAGATGAGATTTGGAATTTCTTTGAAAAATTAGCGTCAGACACTTATGATTTTGAACAAGCTAAATGGACCTGAGGATATTTGACTGATGATGAGTATGCTTTTTATGTCACTCCTTACCACTAGGATCACTTTAGGGACTCTTATGATCACCCATCTCGCTCTTGTGTGATTTTTTTTGGTGCGATTATTGTAAGTCTTCTAATCATGATGTTCATAATTGCCTTTTATCATGATTATACTGATGCTAGCTGTGTGAATCTTGGAAAGACGGTACATGCATTGATGGATAAAATAATAAAGACTGAGAAGGAGAGAATCGCTGAATATTTTCAGCGTTTTAATTAGAGTAGTGAGAACAATAATCTGCATGACTCTGACTGTAGTTCAGGAACTCTTGAACCTGCAGTTAGTTTTCATGATGAGTTTGGACCTTCCATCCAATCTAGGCTCAACTTGCACGATGATATACCTTTGCCTCACCTAGAACAAGAGAATGACTTTCCTATGTCTCTATCCGATGACTTTGCAACCCAAACATATACACCTAGGTATGTCACTGAGGATGCCCTAGATGCTACCAACCTACCTACCCCATTTGATCACTCTTGGGAATTTGAGCGGGGTGACGAATTTGAAAGTCCTAGTGACTTCGATTAGTATCATGGCTTTAATGACTCAGAAGGTATTTGTATACAAGAGTCATGTGAGGGGGTGGTTGTGCCTATTAATTTGGAATTTGATGATGATCATTTCTCTGTGGAATTTGAATCTTTTTCATGTGGGTTTGATATTAGTGGGGGTTTTGATGTGGATATTTGTGTTTAATATGAATCCTTTTATCTCTTTAAGCTGTCCAAGTCTGAATTTCTAGAATTCAGACTTTTATGCCTATAACCGCTGTTTTGGACTAGACTCTTGAGCATGCTAAGATTAAGAGACTCATGGATTTAGGACCCATTGATGTGCCTAGATAGCTTGTTCATGATAATCAACTTGCTGATGACCAATTTGTTGACTTATTGTGAATATGTCTGTCTGTTTCATGACTGGGCCCAACAATTTGAAAAGTTGAAACATGCCCTTATTTGTGTTACTTTGATCATATGGAACTCGTTCTAGCTTCAACTCTATGACTTTTACTATTTCATCGTTATGGAGAATTTTTCTTGTAAGTTTGATAAGGTACTACGTTCAGTAATAGGTTATGATTTGAGAAGCTATGTTCCGCTTCTTATGGAGTGGCTGATGCTCCATAAGCTTTGTCTACATGAATTTTAGGAGGCTATAGCTTAGGTGTAATTCTATACCTAATCTGGTATTATTGTTATATCCCTTATACATTGTGTATATCATGTCTTTTATTTGTGTCTTTTCTTTTTTGTCCTAGATGCTTATTTTCTCACAATGCGGACATTGTGTGATTTTGGTGTGGGGGATGGGAAGCTATGTTTCAAAAATTTTTGAAATACAAAAAAAAGGAAATTTTTTTGAAAAACCAAAAAGCATGGTCTATTTTTGTGTGATTTTAGGGCGTTGTACTATCTTGAACGACTATTAGTCTTTGTGACTTAGTATTAGGTTGTATATAAGGATTGTGTACATGATAGACCTTAGTCCAAAGTATGTCATTGCTTACCCTAGTTTTAAACCCATCATTCGATAATAATGTTGAGTTTAACTGTTATTTATATATCACCATTATATTAAGGTCTTAAGCTTTCATGATGTGATTTTCCCACTAGCTTTTTTTCTTTTGTTTTTATTTAGCAAATGAAAGCCAAAAAAAGAAAAAACAAACAACCAAAATAAAAAAGTTATAGAGTCAGGAATGACAATTAACCATTTGAGGCATGCGCTACTAGGTGTATCCTTTGAGGTAATACTGCCATTGGAAAAGCTTGCATCCCAAGTCAACAATTTAACAAAGTAGTCAAGTGTGATTGAGAGTTGAACCTTAGTAAGCTTAGCTCTTAGAATGATGGTACACTTTCACATAGCGCACTGCGATGAACTCACTATTTTGATGGTTTGCGCGGTGAAAAATTGGTATATAAGTGTCATTATTAGGGATTAAGAGTCCTAACGTATACATTGTGCTTGTATAATTTGACATTTAAGTTGCAAGGGTGATTTGTTGATTAAGTGTGTACAGTTTTTCTCTTGTATATCTTTATGTATATTTGAAAAATTCAAAAAACTTTGCTATTTTTTTTTTCTCCTTCTCCTTTTCTTTTCTTCTTTAAAGATTTTGTGCTATATCTTCTGTAAACACTTATGAGACCACACTGGTCCATTAGGAGAAACTTATGAGTTTAAAGGATTTGTTGCATGTGATAAGTATAACCGTGATTCCTACAAAAGTGAGTTAGGTGTCTTAGGTATACTTTTTTTAGTTTCTTTTACTTGAGGATGAGCAAATTCTTAGTGCAGGGGTATTTGTTTAGTCACCAAAAGTGCTAAATATTATTCCGCTATTCATCTACAATTTATTTATCTTCGAGCTTATTTTATGCTTTAATAGGACTTTGTATAGTTTTGTAGGTAATAGGATGATGAGGAAAAGGCTAGAAAATTGAAGGTTAAATATATGATTTTTTATTAAGTAGTATGGCGACCCAGCTCTTGTGCAAGCGCAGCTCGATCCTCGTTTTGCCCCCAAGCTAGAAGTCAACATTCAACTCTCCAGCAACACACCAAATCAAACCCAATAGATTATAAGGCAATTAGCACCTGAAAATTGCAAAGTTTATGATTGAAACTATGAAGGAAGTCAAGAAATATTACAGTGGATTCCCTTTCCAAATCAAGGAAGAAATTAAAAATTAGTAGTTGGACACATTATATTTAGGAAAGTGGAAAAATTACTTGAAAAATAAGAGATTTATTATAATTCGAAAAGTGAAATATTTTTTTTTAAAATTAGGCAATCTAGTGTGATTAGGAAAGTCTGGGAGTTGCTACTAGGATAAATAGGGGTCATGGGTGCACTTTAGGAAATCACCAATTTCTTTTCTTCTCAATTATTGCATTAGTTCCTAGAGTTTGAGAGATTATTGTAATTTTAGGAATTCTTTCGAGTTGAGTCTAATTTCAAGGTTTTTTTGGTTCCAATTTTAATTCAAGTTTATTAGTTCTAGTTTCATTTTCAAATTCAAGTTTTAATTCAATTTTTGTAGTTTCAATTTTAGTTTGATTTTAACTTCTCCAAAAATTATGTCGATCAAAGTTTCGATTTTTATACTCCGACTAGATTATGGTGGATGCTGAATTTTCATACTTGACTCCTATCGAAGATTCAATATTCTCCGTTGGCTATTAAGCGTGTATGGTAATATCTTTTCTCCCCCTTGCCTCTTATTTAGAATTTATTATTTCATTAGTAGTTGTGATAATTTCTTTGGTAGTTGTTTAACTTCCAATTTTCATCATATTTAGATTTCCTTCAATTTCTTTTAGTTGAATAATTCTATTTTGCTTATTTACTACTTTCATCTAACTAATATGGGTTAGTTTTGGTTGTAGTGGCATATATTCAACCATGTCCCTATCTCTGTGGATTCGACCTCAAGCACTACGGCTGACAACTGTATGCTTGCGATAAAAATTTACAAATTTTTTGGATCGTATCAAGTTTTTGGTGCCGTTACCGGGGGATAGCAGTTTGAATTTTGGTCAATATTTTTCTTTCTATTTTTTTGGTTATCTTATTTGTTTCACAATTTCTATTAGCAGATTAGTTTCAATTTTCGATGTTTAGATTAGTTACTTAATTAATTGGATTGGTATCTCACAAATTTCCCTTTTTCCAAAAGTTTGATGCGATTGATCACGGTAATAATTTGGTCTCCATAAATAGCTCCAGAAAGGATCATGCTCAAATTGTGCGAAATGAAAAACTGGCTTTTTTATTTAGATTTTCAATTTTTTGGATTTTTTAATTTTTTCAAACAAGAAAAAGTAAAANNNAATTTATTAATTAGTAATCAGATTAATTAAGTAACTAATCTAAACACAAAAAATAAGAATCTACTAATAGGAATTATGAAACTAACAATAATAAAAAAAGAAAAGAAAAATAGTGACCTAAATTTCAACTACCATCCCCAGCAATGGTACCAAAATTAAACTTGTTGTATCTCAAGAACTGTAAAAATAAGTCACAAGTGTACAAGCGTAATCGTAGCATTATACGAGTTGTTCATAGAGATGAGTTGAATTTAATTACTAGTACTAAACCACTAAACTAATCTAAAAATAATCCAACTAAAATTAATTTTCAATAAGTAACTTCACTAGAAAAAAACTAATCTAAATAATGAAATTGAAATAAAAACTACAACAGGGAAGAAGGAAATTACATGTACTACTTAGAATTAATAGATGTAGAAAATCTGAACCTTGAACAACTGATCACCTCAAGACTTCAATATCCACTATTGACCCGATAGATTAATAAAAATTGAAACCTTGAATGAGAGAATTTTTCGAAAGACTAGAACTAAAACTAATAAATTTGAATTAAAATTGAAAGTAGAAAACTTGAATTGAAACTAGAACTAAAGAAATTGAAACATGAGAAATTAAGTTCAACTTGAAAGAATTTCAAAAATCACAATGATCTTTCAAACTCTAAAACTAATGTTATAAGAGAGAGGTTGAGAATTTGATGATTTACAAGCACCCTCAAGGACTCCTATTTATACTAGTACCTAACACCCCTAATTTTCCTAATTATATTAGGATTCTTGATGCCTAAACTAGCATTCCACTTTCCTAATTGCAATTAATTTTTAATTCTCAAAATTTGTCCACCACTTGACTTTTTCTTATGAAATCCAAATCTCCTTTGCTGTGTGCAATTTGGTAGGAATAAGACTATTGCACTGTGGCCTAAATCGAAGAGGAGATTGAATGGGCCGGATTTGAGCAAGGATATGGACCTTGATCGAAGGAAGGTAGGAGTTGACTCGGTAGAATCATAAGCAATTGGATCAAAGCTGGGCCGCAAGCCGGACTGGAGCTAGTCCTGAGCTGGACTAGAGCAGAGTTGCAGATAGCACTGGGTTGGCTGAATTCGGGTGGTAGATGAGATATAAACATGCCCAAATGCTGTGGGCTTCTGCCTTCTTTTGCTTTTATTTCCCTTTCTTCTACTTCTGCTGGATTAGCCTGAGTCACAGGCTAGATTTGGGTCATGCTCTAATGGGCCACGCTTTTAGGTACATTTCTCTTTTTCTTTTCATTTCCTTCTTTCTCTTGGATTGGGCCCTTGACCTGAATTTTTGGGCTGGGCATGAAGCGGTGACTTGGGTGGCATTTTCTCTTGATTCTCATCTCTTCTTTTTACATCTATTATTTCCTTAAATCCTTTTCACAAGTCAAATAAAATCTAAAAAATAATCTCGATTATGAGTAAAAATCAAGTCACTAGGAGTACTTAATTGGACACTCCTAGTGCCCAACACAATCCAAAAAGGATGTACAAGCGTAAGGTTGTCAGCTGTAGTACTTGAAGGTTAAATCCACAGGACAGGGTCGAATCCACAGGGACAAGGTTGAATCTAGGCCACTAAAACTAAAACTAATCCATATTAATTATACTAAAAGTAGTACATAGGTAAAGTAGAATCACTCAACCAACAAAAATTGAAATTAATCAAAACATGATTAAAACTACAAATTAAACAACAACCAAAGAAATTATCACAACTATTAATGAAATAATAAATTCTAAATAAGAGACAAAGGAGGGGAAAGAGAGTACCATATACGCTTAAAAGCCAACGGAGAATATTTAATCTTCGATGGGTGTCAATCATGAAAATTCAGCATCCACCATAAACCAAAGGGAGTAATAAAAATTATAAATTTTATCGAGAAACATTTTCGAGAAGCTAAAATCAAACTAAAATTGGAACAACAAAAACTGAATTAAAACTTGAAAATAAAACTAGAATTAACAAATTTGAATTATAACTAGAACTATAGAAAACTTGAAATTGAACTCAACATGAAAGAATTTCAGAAATCATACTAATCTTTCAAACTCTAAGACTAATGCTATAAGAGAGAGAGAGAGAGAGAGAGTGAGAGAGAGAGAGTGAGTGAGAGAGAGAGAATTTGATTGTTAATAGAACACCCTTGTGGACCCCTATTTATATTAGTAGCAACCCCTTATACTTTTCTAATTACTCTAGATTTCCTAATTTCCAAAAAAAAAAAAATTCTTCAATTCCTTATAATGGAAAAGCAAATGGACTTGAATATGGCTAAGGGTTTGTTGGCAACTTGGGGTAGGTGAGAAGGAAAGGATGGCCTGGTAGGCTAATAGGGTTTTAGCTAGGATGCATTAGTACAATACAGTCAGGATGACGACATAAATAAAGCCAATATGTTGAATTTAGGTTGATGGTTTCAGGCTAAAATCAAGCCCTACCTTATATTAGGTTCTAGGTTAGGCTTGGTAGCTGACTCGTGAGGCTAGGTTAGGCTTAATTCTAATTTGGATGAACAATTGGCCTAGATTGAGTTTAAGTTTTGTTTTCCTAAAATGGGTTGGTTTAGGCTCATGCACGGGTTTGGGCAAACTTATGCATATTGCGTAGACCTAGAACTTAGATTGATGATGCATGTACGAACTAACAACTCGTGCATGGATTATATCTAAGTCCTAAGTGCATGCATCATGCAAAATGTGTTTGGAATCTAATAGATAGGATTCCTTAAAATGTTGTGGGTTGTATTGTGGACTTTAGGATGTAGATAGAGTCATGGACAGTTCATTGAAGCATGATGTGACCAATAGATGATGCAAAGGCCTAGGTTACCCATTTTTAAAATGTTAGTTGATCACTTAACATGACTTTAATGTTTCCCTTTGGACTGAGTCCATAAGAGTGCATGTATTAGTATAAAATCTAAAATATTTACTACTAGACTTTGACCTAGTACAAAACAGAAGCTACATGGACATGACAAAACTAAGAGCACTACTGTGCTCTGGAGCCAAAAATTTAGTTGTGCTTCTAAATGGGTCAACCATGCCTTAGTTATGTAAAACAATAGAAAATACTAGACTTAAAAGCGGAACCAAGCTAGTATGTTAGGTCAGACTCGGTGGACACCCCACGACGTAAAAAAGAAAAAAAGAAAGGAAAAAAAAAGCTTGATTGATGGAAAAATTCGAGTTTTAATATTTATAACCCTAAGTGTAAGATTTATCATTGAGTACTTGAGGTGTCGTCCACTAGGAGTTAGGTTTCAAGTATCGAGATTAGCTAGAGCAACTCAATCTATGCCAAGAAGGAAGGAAATGAAAACAAAGCTAAACTAAACTACTAAAAGTAAAAAGGTGGCTTGAGACTATGATTTGACTAATTGACGAACTAAATACTGAAGATGAGTCCTCACCTACCTGACCTCAAATAAAAGCAAGAGATGGCCGGTTGCACCTTTGAAAACCACCCAAGCCCTCTCTTAAGGGTCATGCGCTAGTCTTATTAGTCTAACCACTTATTTTCATGGGGTTAACCCAATTAGAACACAAAATTAGCAACCCTTGGACATAGTTGGCATCAGGACTATTTTCATGTCTCGAACCCGACTATTCCCTCTCCCATATTAGCTAATTGACTTACCTATAGGTATAAGTCAATCGCCCAAAAATATAGATAAAAGCTCTCTCAAGTATTTCATCGAACACTTGGCGGACGTGAGGGAAAACTCTACGTTCTAAGTACAATTTGGCTGTGGTTAGGCCTAATCCTAGCTAATTAGCTATCAAGAGGCTAACCACAATCCAAGCAAACCAAAATTAATCACTAATTTTCACAAAATATAATTAAACCTAATTACAACTAAACACACAAACATGAGCACATACATGAATTAGTAAGGAAATTAAAGCAATAACAAAATCTAACAAAGTAATAAGCATGAATTAACAACAAAAAACAAAACATTTAGCTGAACAATATCAAGCAAAGCAACAAATCAAACATAATCAAAATAAGAACAAAACATACAAAAATAGAGAGAGAAAGAGAAGAAGAAACTTAATTGATGGAATGAACTTGAGGATCCACAAGTTTGAATCCAAACAACCAAAACAAATACTAATCTCCATGCTTTATTTCCTCCTAATGAAGTTTTTTTGAGGCTAAACCCTAAACTAAACTAGCCTAAAAATTGCCCAAAATGAACCCCCAAAAATTCCCAAAGAAAGGGCTTTAGATACAAATCAAGCAGGAAAAAGGGGCGAGAATAGCAGGGTAAGGGCCAACTGCCATCGGCCTGGTGACCACTGGCTATCGCTAGCCACGACCGGCCGTCATGGTGGTGACGACTGGCTGCCTTGCTACAGTGGTGGCGACAGTTGGTGGTCATAGCCACGGCCTCGTTGTCGTTCGTCTTGTTTCCCGATTTTTCGGATTTTCTTGTTCCGTCTTCACTCCTTTTTGCATCATTTGCTTAGTTGATTTTATTACCTACAAAAGTAACTAAAACAAGTACAAATCCTAAAGATTATGTAATTGTACAAGCTAAAATTAGATGACAAGGACCTGTAAAATGCAACAATTCAGTACCGAGCAAATACCCCCATCGCTATCTTTTGCTCGTCCTCAAGCAAAACCAAAGAAAATCTAACCTAGGAACCTAACTCACTGTCATAGGAATCATGGTTGCATTTAGCATATGGAACAAGCCCCTTTAAACCCCTTGGCTCCCCCAAGTGGATGAGTAAGGTCTTATGAGGGTTTGCAGAAGATATACCCACAAAATCTTTGAAGTATTTTTGGATTTTTTTCAAAAGCAAAATATATGTACAAGGAAAAAAGGTAAAAGATGTACACATCTAGACCAACTCTGTCACTTTCACAACCTAGCAGCCTAGCTATATACAAGCAAAACATGCATTCAAGACACACATAGGCTACATGCATCCTGGTTCCCATTTTTCACCCATCGCAATAGAATGACACGATGTGTACACTTTGGTGCTCTGTGCAAGGTGAATTGACTCCTAATGCTAAGCTAAAACCGAATAAAAGTCACCTCTACTTGGCATATGACTTCCTTTATTTTTGCTCTTTTTTTCTTTCATTCTTGCCTTTTTTTTCCCACTTTTCTCCTTATGCTCCTTCGCCGGGTGGCTAGTTCTTGGCTTATTAGGACTTGAACTCCTAAAGGAACAACTCAGTGCATACTTGGGTTTCTTCCCTATTTAGGGCATTTATTTGGATGTACAAGGCACTTAATCAAGCCCAAATAGAGGTACCGGAGACAAGCTCATTTTTACACTTCTTGCTTTTCTCATTTTTATCTTTCTCTCAAAATGAAGCGAAAATTGGATGTCAATTAACCAATTAGAATGTTGCCAAACCCAAATTTCAACAACTAACACCAAAAGTCAATGATTAAGTGCACAAGGTAAGCACAAAACTGCAAATGTGAAATTAGGTTATTATGAAAAATCGAAGATCACGTTGTAGGTAAGTATTCCATCATGAATATTGGACTTATACATAAGCTAGCAACTAAGCTATCAAAGATAAAAAAAACCAATCACAGGGGCACAAAAGTCCCCAAAAGCTAAGAAAACTACACAAAAAGTGGAAAAATTTTGCAAAAATATGCACAAAAAAGGTATATGACTTCCCACCCCGCACCTAACTCTTACAATGTCTTTATTGGGAGCCAAGGAGTCATTACCACTGTAAAAACACACAAAAACAAAAAAAATAAAATCACACAAGAACGCCAGACCTAC
>NCQV01015750.1:0-10061 GCA_002740545.1 Lophocereus schottii | reverse complement strand
TAAACTTAAAATAGTTTGCTGCCCTCGGGAATTGGAAGCTTCCCTTTCAATCAAGTGAAATATTCAACATATATAAGCCTTATTAGTTGATTTATATTGAAAAAAAATCACGATTCTTTTGTCCTTCTGTAGTCAGTTCCGCTCAATGTGCATATTTTGTCTAGTACTTATTCCAGTTTTGATCTTGCAACTGCTACTTTGCTATTATGGAATTGGCCAAAATTGATACCCTGGGTTTCGTTGGAGTGTAATATGTCTTTATTTTTAATATCTTCTATTTTTTCCAGAGTTTTTGGTTAAGGAAAAAACACAGGTCCCTCCCAATCTAATTTTGCTAGATTAATGGCAGTACTAAGTACTTGAAATTCCAAGACTGATTCGTTATTTGCTTCTTCTAATGGTGGAAGGATCAAAATGTAGGAATAGCTTGGGCTCACATGGTCATTCCCTTTAAGTTGTCCTAACTATCGAAGGAAATGCATTTTTCGGTTTCCTAGGAAAATAGTTCCTCTTTTTCCTGTCAAGTCCACCTACTATAAACAATGACACCTATGTAGAGCTTTCTTATTTACAATAAAGCTTTGCCAGGTATCACTCCCTCTGTGCTTACATGGGTGACGATGATATGTTCAGTTCTGACCTCACTGATGATCAATTGAGAATGAGACTGGGTCACATGTCCAGTACACCTTGTCAGGTAATTAGTCTTTCGCCTGTGCTTCATCTGTATCCACCGGGTTAGCTTAAGTCTATGCAAGATGCTTTCCTTGAATTTTAATGCTATGAATAATAATTGTTAGATGGGTATCTATTTCTATGAGCAAGTCTAGTTCTAAATGCATTCATCGAGTCATCTAATCTCGCTGTTCTTGGTGCATGTAACACTCATTGCCATTTACACGTATGGTCTACATTACATAGTACGTACTTCATGCCATTTATTACACAGTACAACCTGCGCACCTTCTAGGAGAACCACTTGGTGACCTTTAGAAGTGGCATTACTAAGATTCAAATTGATTACTTTCTAATTAAGGGAAATAATAGAAGGCTGTGTAAAGATTGTGAAGTGATACCTAGTGAATATTTGGGGACTCAACATAGACTATTGGTAATGGATTCGTTGATCAAGAGTTCGAAGATGAAGAAGAGAAGGGTCGAAGATCCTAGAGTTAGATGGTAGAGTCTTACTATAGAGAACGCAACTAAATTATCGGAGAAGATTAAAGTAGAAAGGAGTTTGGCAGCAAGTAGAGGATGTAGACGCAATGTGGGAAGCAATGGCTGAGTACATTCAAAGGTCAGCTAAGGAGGTCTTAGGTATCTCTAGAAGAGGTGGAGGCATCATAAAAGGATCTTGGCCATAGAATGAAGAAGTGAAAGAGAAAGTTAAGGAGAAATAAGATGCATAAGCCGCCCTAATCGATATAAGAACGGACGGAGAAAAAGAAGTTAATTTAATTAATTACATGACTGCTAAAAAGATAGCAAGCAAAGAAAGTTATCACTATAGCAAAAAAAACAATGCATATGAAAGGTTATATTAGAAACTGGAGACAAAGGAAGGTGAGATAAGATGTTTTCAAGTTAGCGAGAGTTACTTTTCTAAGCTCTTTAATGGAGAAATGAGTGAGTATTCTCAGAGCAATGAGAAAGGGGATCAGGAGGGATACCAAAACTATAGGTTTTGCAAGGTATTAGTAAAGAAGAGGTTAGAGATGCATTAAGGAAGATGAAGGCTAGAAAGGCTATAGGTCTAGGCCGTATCCCTGTAGAAATCTGGAAGTGTTTGGACGAAGAGGGAATAGAGTGGTTATCGGAGTGCCGCGTGAGGTGTTATTATAAGAGTATCGCGTGAGGGAAGAGGGAAAGCATATGAAATCATATTACCGCGTGAGATGTTATGGGAGTGTTTGGAGAAGAAAAAGGTATCGATGACATATATATAAGCTATCAAAGATATGTATGAGGGAGTAAAACAAAATGCTAGGACCTCAGGAGGAGACATAGAAGACTTTCTTATTGACATTGGGCTCCATCAAGGGTCAACTTTAAGTCCGTTTCTTTTAGCTATTGTTATCGATGAACTCACAAAAGAGATTTAGGACGAGGAATTATGGTAGATGTTATTTGCTGATGATATTATTATTGTTGGTGAGACTAGGGATGGTTTTAACAGCAAGTTAGAGCAATGGAGACATACCTTAGAATTTAGGGGGTTTAGATTGAGCATATAAGACTGAATACCTAAAATGTGGGTTCAGTAATGAGGAAGTGGATGGGGAAGAAGTCACTATGCATAATGTCGCAATACCGAAGCTGAGAAGTTTTAGATACTTAGGTTCGATTACTGAAGAGAAAGGAGATATTCACAAAGATATTAACTATTGTATTAGAGTGGGATAACAAAAATAGAAGAATGATAGAAAGTTCCTATAGGAATGAAAGGGGATGTTTGTCGTATGGTAGTCAGATTAGCTTTGTTATATGGTTCAGAGTGCTGGCCAATTAAAAAGATTCAAGTCCAGGTAGCAAAGATGAGAATGATTTGATGGATGAGTGACTATACGAGATTGGATAGGATTAGGAATGAAGTGATTGGAGAGAAAGTGGGAGTTGCATCCATAGAAGCTATCAAGATAAAATGAGGGAGACTAGACTAAGGGCAACCCGGTGCACAAGCATCCCGCGTTCACGCAGGGTCCGGGGAAGGGTTGCACTCTAAGGTTAAATTGTAGGCAACCTAACCTGACTTTGTCAGTGGCTGATTCCATGGCTAGACTAAGATGGTTTGGTTATGTAAAGAGAAGTGTGAATGTATCAGTGAGAAAATGCAAAACAATTAACATTTCAGAATGTAGAAGAGGTAGAGGACGGCCAAAGAAAAATTGGAATGAGGTGATTAAATATGATTTGAAGTTTATAGGACTAGCGGAGGACATGACACAGTGTAGAAGTGTGGAGATATAGGATGAAGGTTGTATATTATAGATAGCATGCTTTTAGTCCTTTGACTTCTGTCTAAGTAGTGATTGTTGTGTCGTACTGACTGTTATTTTTTCCTGCGTCTGTTACAATCGTGTAGATTGGTATATTGATCTTAGGAGGATTATTATCATCGCACATCTGATTGCCTAAGTAGTGCCCTCATCGCATCTACAATTATCACTCCCACACCTATGAGTGTTTGAATGTAGATTGTTCTTGGTCAGATTAGTAGTATGTCGCCGCTTGTTGCTCAAGATACGTAAAACCCTTATCCCTCATCTGCCGTTCATGTTAACTTATATTATTTAAAGTAATTAAATCTTGTATTTGCTAACTTAATTTACCAATCGATTTGATTTACAACTTCTAAGTATTTTATTAGAAAGTTTTATGTGAGTCTATTGGAAACGGCCTCTTTACAAGCAGTCATGTATATAAAAGTAAGACTACCTACATGTGGATTTCCCCAGATCCTGTGAAGGTGGGACCCACACAGGGAGTTGTTATAGGCGTTTAGATTTCTGTTTTCTGTTGGTGTAGAAGGGGTGCACAGCCAACACCGTCAGGATCATATGATTTAGATTATCATCTGTTGCATTAACATGGCACTTTTCCTACATGATGCTTAGAGCAGTACCCTGATTTGGCATGCAACTAGGTTCACTGCACAACCTGCTGAGCTAAGCAGCTGGTGGTTATCAGCTAATTTCCGTTGCATTAAGTAGGTTTTCTCATTCTAGCAGCATTTATGCAATTTAGTTTTTATATTCCGCAGGTTATTTTCTCTATGGGCGATGAATATGTGCCAGACTATGTTGACAAGAAGGCATTGGTGGAAAGGTATAAATGGAAAGGCAGATAAGCCTGTTGCTTAACATTTCTTGGGTCTGAAATTGAATCCTGCGCTAAACATGCAGAATAGCTGCCTATCTCTAAAGATTATGGTGAAAATGAGAGATTTATATGTATGACATTGCTGTTTTACTCAGGTTATGCAGAGCGCTCGGTGGAGCAGAGAAGGTCGAAATTGAGCATGGAAACCACTCATTGTCCAATAGAGTGGGAGAGGCCGTTGATGCCATAGTCAACTTTGTTAGGAGAGAAGGGCCAAAGGGCTGGGATGACCCTTGGAGTTAGCTTTGTAGCCCATATCACCAACTCGGTCCATTCTTACACATTTATGTGCATTTCAATCTCATCTTATGCCTTGATGCGGGCTTCTTGTTTTACTCTGATTTTATTAGTCATAAGGTTGTGTACATTTGTATCTTTCTAAATCCTGTTTTCGAGGGTTCAATATTGGGTGGTTAGGATGGAACCAAATTCCGGGTGTTGCTGTTGTGAAATCTTCGTTGTTTGTTAGTACCTAATATTTGTATCTGAGCTAGAAAGCACCTGTTTAGGCCACTAAATGCCTTGAATTATTTGTTCATGTGGTTGTGTTTACTCGTTATTCGTCTGTAGTGCTTTTCTTTTAGCAGCATATTAAGTCAGGCTACTTTCATGATTGACGAATCATTATTAATAATATGGCGTCCCTCAGATATTGGCATTTGCTCACCCCTGATGTGTCATAAGTGTGGGGGAAATTTTCAGAAGCTTGAAAATTCTTGGTAGAATCTGTGAAATCCTAAATACAACTCTAGGAGAACTTCAAAATTTCTGTATGAACCCTAAATCTACAGTAGAGTATAACCAAATTTAAATGATCAAGACTTAGAACATTTATGAGAGGCTGTAAAATTTGTGGGCATTTTTGCAACTTGAAAAAATAATTTGTGGGATCTTTTAGTAGTATTAACTAGTAGTAAAATTTTAAAATTTTTGGTGAGTTACATGATTCTCTAATGTGATGTTCGATTGAATGTAATATAATGAAAATATAGTGCAATTAATTTTGCAATGCAATCATGATTACTTAGTTTGTAATAATCATAATTATAAGATAGTTATTTTATTGCAATATTGTTATCCAACCAAACGTAATGAAAACACAATTACAAACTTATTTGTATTACAAGGTTGATTGCATCTAACAAAACATTACATTAGAGTGATAATCGAATTTCTTATTTGAGTCTAAAAGTGGATTTATGGATAGGCGTTTTAGGTAGGCCAGAGAGTGGAGTGGGATTTCTAGGAAATAGGAATGATCGATAACCAGTATAGCAATCCTACAAGATAGAGTGTGTGCTTTGATAATTGTTAGATGTTTTGTTAACCGTAAGTGGTATTACTAGTGATCAATTGTCACTAACTAGTGTGTAGTTGTTAGCTGTTCAACTAATAATTCAAAATAAATATGTTTGGTAGATGTAACTGTTCAAATAATATATTTATGCACAATGACTAAAAATGATACAATAAATAAAGGTTTTTAATAAATAACAAGATGAATTTTGTAATTTGCAACGCAATTATTAGATAGAGCTTCTCAAAAATTACTTTCACTAGCGTTTGAATTATATAGAACTTTAACCATTACTTAATCCACAACTTTACGAATAGTTACAAGTAGTTGCCATAACAGTTTGACCACTATAAATCTCTTACCTATAGTTTACCTCTATCGCCAAATTCAGCCATACTCAAAAGTGATTACCCCCCAAAGAAAAACCTTTATACAGTATAAGTTAAGTTTGTAAGTGAGGAGTATAAAAAATGGAAAGCAGCTGTAAAGGACTGCAATTGCGTGAATACTGAAGAGTTATAATAACATAAAAGTAATTAAAAAAATTATTAAAAAATTTATGGAAGTTTAATTAGTTAAGCTGGAAGACTTGCTTGGATGTGTCTCCATGAGTATTTAGCTTCTAAACCTTATTCACTTCTTTTGATTTTCATATGAGGCGCCATAAATTTTTTTGTAGAAAATTATGAAATTCATAAATGAGTCCTACAATCGGTGAAGTATAACTAAATAAACTTTACGGTCTAAAAAGTATTAAGAAGATGTGAAATTTATAAAGAATTGAACTTTACTTATAGAGAGTTTTGTTAACTTTTTTTTTTGATAGAAACTTGTAATAAATTACGTTTTAAGCACATAACTTTTAGACGCTTATAAGTAATGTTAATCAGAAACTTCTTATCAGATTTTTTTTTTTGTTTTTGGAATCAAAATATTAACATTTTGCCTAAGATGAAAAAGCCCTTCTGACAAGATTTCCAATTTTCCATGAAAACTTTGGGGGCCCGGGGGGGACTGTGGGTGTTTAGTGTTGACTGTTGATTAAAGATGGCACGTGACCAAAGTATTTTTAGACTTCGGATTTGTTAGTTATTTGGGCATCTTCAAGGGCGTTTGAACGGTCGGAGCAAGTTCATATAGGTTGGAGTAAATTGAAGCATATTTTACTGATAATTAGAAGGTTGAAGCAGATTTAAACAAACCAAAACAGAATGAATTGAATTAGAATTAATTAAAATAGATTAGAGCAGATTAAAGCAGATTGAAACAAATAATAGATCTAAGGCACGTTTTTTTATGAGAATATTAGAGGAACGGTTAGTGGATTGGAGCAGGTTAGAACATATAAGAGTATTCTTGAGCGGATTTGACAAGCAGAAAGCAAGTTTGAGCAGGTTTAAATATGTTGGAGCAAGTTGAAGCAGGTTTAATTGACAGTTAACAGTTTAGAGCGGTTTGGAAGCAAGTTTCTTCTGGTCCGTTCGTTTTTAGTATTTTGGAGGAGTGGTGAGCGGGTTGGAACAGATTAAAGTAGGTTTGAGCAGTTTAGAGCATGTTTGAGTAGTGGTTAGTAGGTTGGAGCAGATTAGAGTAGCAGGTTGGAACAGATTGGAGTGTTTTGGAGCGTTTTTGGCACGATTGACCGAATGTTATGATTATCGCTGATTATTATATAGAATATTTTACATTTTTGTAATATTTAGGGATGACAATAAGGCAGGTTGGGGACGGGGGCATCACTACAAAAAATACATCAAATCTGCAATAGAAATACCGACGGAAAAAACGGTTTTTCCGATGGAAAGAATCAGCTCGTCGCAGAATATGATCCGACGGTAATTCCGACGGAAAACACCCGTCGGATATCCGGTCGGACATATTTTGGAGCACTGGCAGAATTACAGGGGCCAAATTTTCCGACGGAAAATTCCGTCGAAATTTCAGTCGGAAAATTGGCCTCTCTCAAAAAAAAATTTTTTTACACAATTTTATTTGTATTAAAGAAAAAAATTAAATCATCACATAAACCATGACGTAGATAAAAGTAATAATGACCAAATATAAAGTTTTATATTTGAAAATAAAAATATGCTAAATTAAACATTAATCACGATAAACATTAATCACGATATCCATCAAACATAAATATCAACTGTTTTGGACCTACATGCAGGTTATACAAATTAATTAGAATAAGATAAATTTGTGGGATTATCGTCATTTTCGGAGTCCTCTTCATCATCAGCGTTTAAGTTGATTTGGTTGGAAGAACCTGCACTTTGTCCTTTGCACTTTGTCGTTGGCGGCGGCACTGGCGGCGACAATACTTAGAAAAGTAAGACCGTAAAAAATATTAATTAACTTAATTATTTCAACTTTAAACAACAAATTAACCACAAAAATCACTTACCGTTCAATTTTCCGACATCTGAATTCTTCAAATCTCACTTTCTCCCTCTTCCTTCTCCTCCCTCTCTCTCTTTGAACCTGAGCTTCTCTCTCTTCACTTGCAAATGACCGCGAAAAATACCTCCCCCAAATTTAAAAACACGAAAGATGCACCTCGTTAAATCCGCCCAGATTTTCCGGCTAAAATCCGACGGAGACGACGGGTTCTGAGGGAAATCCGTCGGAAATTTGAAATTCCGTCGACCTCCGTTTCTTTTTCCGTCGGGCCGTCTGAATTTATCCAACGACCGTCCGAGGCGTCGTTTTTTCGTCAGAGTTTAGCAGCGTTTTTGTAGTGCATATTCTCTGTTCCCATCCCCACTATGATCCCCGCAACGGGGAACGGGGCCCCGTCCCCATCCCCGCTAAGATTCTCGCTCCCCATCCTCGTCCCGTTCGCCGTTGCAGGGAAAAAATTGTTCCCTATCCCGTCCTCAGTGGAGATCTAATCACTGACAGGCTCCAACGGGGATTTTTACCCGTCATTTTTTCTATCCTTTGTGATAACTATATTGCAAGTCCTGGACAAAAGTTCAATTTGTCATCCCCAAACGCTAGCTCCAATTAATTGTACAATAAACTCTTATATGCTCCACGCAAAATAAGTCTAATAAATTTCATTAAAGTTTAATATAACCTAAATTAAAGTTTAATAAGTCCATACAACAATGCACGAATTACATAAACAAGTCCTTATAATTTAGGATTTTTTCAACTTAATTTACCGATATAACCTTAGTATTATGTTCACAAATAAATGATTCATATGTAATTTTAAATTATTATGTCAGGACAGGGATGAGGATTTTTTCCCAACCAGGTGCGAGAAATGGGGGCGGGGACGGGTATTTCCCCGAGCGGGTAAGCAGAGACGAGGTAAATCTTCGCCCTGTCCCCATCCCCATCCCCATCCCTATCCCTGCTCGGGGATTTATTTTTGTCCCCGTCCCATCCCCATTGGGGACGAGGATTTTTCCCCAATGCAGGGCGGGGCCCCGTCGGGGAGGGGGATTCCCCGCCCCACTGCCATCCCTAGTAATATTAGTTCATAATAGATTTACGAAAATAATATAACAGAAAAGTTGAATGTTACTATAATACATTAGTAAACGTTAGTCGATGATAACCTTAAGCCTTTCGTTATAACAAAAAATAACATATATTAGAAGTTTAATGGTTGTATATCGATCTTGAAATCATTATGTCAACTATTGTCTCTTTACGTTCATTCATTACTTGCTTGTTTCACGCATCATACAATCTAATGTTGGGGATTGTTGTAATATTTCCTAGCCTTGATAAAATTGGTATTCCTATTTCATGCATTCGGATGAAGTTGTGTAGCATACAATATGATATAATTATATGAATTTGTCGTACTCTACTCACTTGAGATATTCTGTCCTTTAAGAGCTTCCAGATGCTCTTCATTACTCTAAACATTCTCTCGATAGTAAATCGGGGTGAAGAATGACGGAAACTAAAAGTCCCTTTATCCCTAGCATTTGGCCCATAATCTTGAAAATCTAGAAGGTGATAGGAAACTCCTATCTTCGCCTACGAGGCTAAATATCTAACAGTGTTTGGATATTCTGAATTGACCAAATAGTGTTTCCTTAATTATAACACAATATATAACAATAGAAATTATGTGAACTAAAATTAACATAGGCAGAGAGGTATGCGGACAAATTTGAGGAACATCTTCAGAGGGGTAAGGCCAGGAAAGTGGTACTGGGGATGAAGTAAGGTACATCACAGGACTTTATTATCATGGGCACTCCGTTCCCACCCAGCATTGATAAAAGCGAACGTCAAGTTTATTACATTGCAATGTCATGGTTTGGCAAGGTTTGAGCACGACTCGTCAAATCCGGCTTGGTTAAAACTTGACTCGTGTTTGCGCTCTACGTTGCTTATCCAGCGAAGCCAAGTGAGGGTCTGTTCATTTCTAGTGTTTTGGAGAAGCGGTTAGTAGATTAGTGCGAATTGAAGCATGTTGGAACAATCTGACTAGAAGTTAGCACGTAGGAGCAGAATAGCAGATTGGAGCAGGTTGAGTAACTTGAAGTAGGTTGGAGCACATTGGAACATTTTGGAGTATTTTTGTAGTGATTCTTTGAATGTTATGATTATTGATGATTATTAAGTGTAATATTTTTTAAGTTTTTGTAACGTTATTTCATAATAGATTTATGAAAAAAATGTGACAGAAGAGTTGAATGCTATTGTAATACGTTAGTGAACATTATGACCCGCACAATTTTGACCTGCATCCCTGACCTCATCACCATCTCCGACACCTTCTTCTGATTGACGACCATCGACGGCCACGTTCTCAATTTTCGAGTTCATGGAGTATTGTCCACGATTCATTCTAGGGCAAAAATATAGGCATGATAGTTGAGGGTGTATTATGGTGTATCAGAGAGAG
>NCQV01015739.1:0-12591 GCA_002740545.1 Lophocereus schottii | reverse complement strand
CGTTCATTGTAGACTTCGGCATGATGTTGACGGCTGACCCTCCATCCACGAGAACGCGTTTGACTTTCTACTCCCTAATGTAACCAGTCACAAACAAAGGACGATTATGGGGCTTGGATCCCAACAACAAATCATCGTCAGTGAAAGTGAGTGCGGTGTTGCAATACGCACACTGAACAGGGCCTTCTGTTGATGCTCCCAGATCCTTGATTTTATCAGCGTAAAATTCTGGGTGTTGTAAGGCAGCAACAACCTGTTGGCGCATTTCGTCAGGCAAATAAAAGATTTGCCCCCAGCCCATGCGAGCTGGCAAAGCCTCCAAGATAGTCAAGGTCTTATCAGCTACTCTGGGGGACTCCCCTTGTCTGTCACTTCCTTTGTCTTTGTCTTCTTCGAGCTCAGAACATGAGGTCATGTTGACCGTAACTTTCTCAAAGAAGCCCATTGGGAAAAACTCTTTGAGTCTGACAGGGATAAGCGGCTCCTGCTCAAGGAGGTCAATAGGTAGAGTTTTGTGCCTTTTGACGTTCTTGGACTTATTCTGTCCTTTTGAATGATGAGGGTTTCTCTTTCTTCCTTGTCTCTTTCTACGGCGGAGAAGCGGTGATTGCACTTGGCTTTGCTTCCTTGGCCTCCGGTGAGTGACAAGAGTCCATCCTTCTTCATCAACATCAGCTTTATCAGAGACATCCATAATAGGCTCAGTCTCTGGCGCGCACCCTTTGGAACCAATTGGAATCACCACAGGCTCCAGACTTCCAAATTGAATTGTAATTAATTTCTCTCCAAGGGAGGAAATCAATTCGGTATTTAGTCTACCACGAGGTAGAGTATGCTTTGGCCTCTAGGGCGATGAGGAACACTCCAACTGAGTGGAGATATGATTTGTCTCCACAGTATCATCCAAATCTAATATTATCTTCCCATCCCTAGCAAGTTGCATAATACGCTCCTTGAGCGTAACGCATTTCTCGAGAGGGTGACTGACCACTCTATGATACCGACAGTATTTTGGGTCGATTCTATGATACCGACAGTATTTTGGGTCGATAACCCTTCCAGCTTCTTCGGGCTGCTTTGGTTCCGGAAGTTGGATAACCCCATTTTCAAGGAGATCATCAAGCATTCCTGACAGGTCTAAGTCAGAGAATGGATATTTCTTCTCCTGCAGTTCCTTCAATGTAGGGCGCTTCTTTACAGAATCCTTGGAGAATCCACCCTTCTTGTTTTCATACTTGGGCTTTCCGGAGATTCGAACCGTCTCCCCAGTTGAAACAGTCATGGCTTCTTTGTTTGAGGACTTTGTGGACTTGGGATTTTTCTTGAATTCACCCTTGTCCTTTCTAGCGTCAGATGAGGGAGAAGACTTGCCACGGCGACTTGCGATCGTTATCTCCATATCATGAGCTTTTGTTGCCAATTCTTGGAAGGTCCTTGGCTTACTCATCTGCAAGACGTATAGTGAATCCCACTCCATACCCTGAGCACACATTTCAACGGCTGAAGCTTCTGATAGGCGGTCCTTACACTCAAGACTTAAGGATCTCCAGCGATTAATGTAATCAAGAAACGGTTCGTCCTTCCATTGTCTGGTGCTTGTTAACTATGTCATGCTAACAACACCTTGAGTGCTGTAGAACCGATTCAGGAACTCCTGCTCCATTTGTTCCCAGCTGTCAATAGACTTTGACTTCAAGTCTGTGTACCAGTCGAATGCAATCCCTTTTAGAGTACGAACGAACTGTTTCACCAGTCGATACCCCTCTGTGCCAGCATTACTGCACGTCTCAATGAAGTGGACAATATGCTGTCTGGGGTTGCCCTTGCCGTCGAACTGGTTGAACTTGGGAGGCTGATAGCCATGCGGCATGCGAAGAGCATCAATCCTCTTCGTATAAGGCTTTGTATATAAGTGGGTCTTGTGAGATCCTCCTCCCAACTGAGCCTTGACCGCGTTTGCTATTAAGCTCTAAATCTGCTCGACAGACATCGAGCCTAAAGAGCGGTCCTTTCTTGCCTTGCGCTCGTCATCAGATTCTTCGCTGTGGCTGGACTCTTTTTCAGAGTCTTCAACGCCTGAACCTTTGTTGGAAGCTTCAGAGGACTTCTTTTCCAGTTTCTTCATCAGCTCAGCAATCTGATCATTTTGGCGTTTGATTTGAGCGTCCTTTTTCTGTAGTCTCTTTAGAGAGCATATCCAAGATAGCTTTCATGCTTGTCAGTTGTTCTTCGAAGTTAGTAGCCCCTATCACCATAACTGGCATGATGACAGTGTCAGATGATTCAACTTCAGCATGCGAGAAAGGTGATCCCTTTGATGATGCTAAAGAGGAATCGCAGCTTGAATAACCATCATCTTCAAAATTGAAGGGAGGAAAAGCAGGGTTTGTGTGGGTTTGGAGTTCATCCATCCCACATGGAATTGTTTGTGGCATGATGAACCCAGCAATAGATTTTTGCTTCAGAGCATTCGAAACGATTTGATTGACTCCATTAGATACCTTAGAGCCGAGGTTTTGAATTTTGCATGACTGTGATGGTGCAGCCACAACTGATTGTTCTCCAGTAGCTTTTGTCATACTTCTCGTCATGACACCACCAGATGCAGCACTAGTAGTTGTTCATCCTTGCGATGCAGATCGAACAGTTTTTCTTGAAGATTGGGTGATAGCGTTCTTAAGGGCCATGTTGTCTTCGAGGAAGTGTAGAGTTGGTATTTTGGAGAAAGAGATGAGAGGCAGAGATGTCCCACCGAGCGTGCCAAATTTGTAAACGCAAATTTCGAGGCTAAAATAAATTAGACAAGAAATTCAGCAACAAATTGAATTTTTGTATTGATTTTGTATATGGGTACAATCCCTGAATTTGATACAATAAAATGATCCTATGATTCGATCTCCTAATGACTTGAGTACTCCGAGGGCTTGATACTTGATCTCGGTTGATGCAAATCAACTGAAGAACTCTGAAGACAGTTCTTGGTTCTGATCTGCAAGTGACTGATTCTGATTTTTGAAGCTCTGCAAGTCTTGATCCTTCTTGCTTGGTAGCTGGATGCTCCTTGCTATTTGAGCTCTGAATTCTGCAAATGCTGAATGCTACAAATGAAGGGAGAAGACCCCTATTTATAGGATCTGCCGGCTAGGGTTGGAGTCGGGTTTTGGGCCTAGGCCCAGTAATTATTTTCTTATTTTTTAAATAAAGAGAATAATTACTAATTTCTGCATCATTGATGACACGTGGCGGCTTTTGATTGGCTGCACTTAATTTTGACCGAGTGGGCCAACCAAAGTCAATGTAACACGTGACACTTTATGGTTGATTCATTTTTTACACGTGGCTTCATTTAATTCGTTATAGATTTTTTTTTTTTTTGCCTTCTACATTATCATTCATCAATAGTTGCTTGAAGAATGACCTTTTTGAGATGTGTGTTGGGGTGACTGATGCCTTTTTTTTTTTTTTGAATTATATAATGATGAATTGGACCGTCATTAGGTCCTATATCTAGTGTAAGATCCAATGGAATTAACAAGCATAGAAAGGGTAAATGGACCACAGCCTGAAGAAACTAGATCCAAAGGCCCGTTGAACTGGAGACACTTCCCTTCATACAAGGAAAATGACTTCCCAGTTCCCAGGTTCAAATTTGGGCTTCTAGAAGGAAGGTGTCTCACTCTCAGATGCCACTTGAATTAGAACTCATTGCAGAGTAATGATTATTCACAAGTTACCACTCTCAGATACCAATGATAATTTAGCTGAGTAATAATTATTCACAAGTTACGTTAATATAAGGTCCCCTAAAATTAGTAGTCACTTATCCCATTGACTTCTAAAAATCACTTTAACCATGTCAATTTCATGCTATCTTATACAAGACCTTTTTTTTAATTAAAAAATCCGCATCTTGTACAAGACTTACTATATGATCATTGCTTTCTTACTACTTACAGTTAACTCTTATTACTTACGGTTAACTCTTACTACTCTTTACATCTTTTACCTAGATCTTTGAGGGTATCTAGTGTACTTCGGGGGATATTGGACGACAATACTCACAATTTTAAATTTGGACATACATGAACCGTACTATTGGTTTATTTACCTATTTATATATCAAGATAGAGTTTGAGGGTATTTTGACTTAATGGAATGCAATATTTCAATTGGCATCCAATGTATATGTTTAAAATGCAAGCATATTTAAGTATATGCAATTGCATATTTTTAACACATATTTACGTGGTTGAGTCAAAACATTTTTAAACTCAATCTTGACATGTAAATAGTGAACAAGTTGATAGTTCAATGTATAGACGTCCAAGTTTAAAGTCAGAAATATTATTGTTCAATATCCGCAAAGTATCGTATATCATCACCCACAATTCCTCATGCTAGTCGTTGCTGCTCTCTGCTGGTGATTACCGCTGATTGCTGGTTTTTGTCACTGAATGAATGAACCTCTTATACTCTAAGGTGCTCATTCACACAAATGTCTTTTGAGCGGACATCTAGTGTCCACGCCCTATTTATTTATTTTTATTTTACTTTGCTTAAAAGTCTTTTTTTCCATGTTTGACTCTTTGACTAGACGCATATTTTGCAGTCGGCCATTTGTCTGTAGTATGTCTACAAGCCATTTGTTCCTTTATTTCTTTATTACTTTTTTCACTCAGAGGGCTTTCTGCTTTCAGTTTGACTCTCTGATTAGAGGCATTTTCTTGAGGCCTATTCGATAAATAGCTATTAGTTATTAATTATTTGTATTAGGTATTAATTATCTGAATTAGCGATTTATATTAGTTATTTAAATTTGCTATTTTAAGAAAAAGTATTTGATAAAAACTAACTGTTTTTAAAAAATATGTTGGTAAATTTTTATTTATACCCTTATTTATAAATTAATTTTTAATGAGATGTGTGTAATTTTTTCAAACTTATGGATAATTATGTCATTTTCACAAAAGCTCTTCTCAAAAGGCTAATGGGAATAAGCTTTTGAAAAAAAGTTTTTTAGAGCCAAATAGTTATGACAAACAACTCTTTACCAAACATCTTTTAACTATTTGATTTGATCAAAATAGCTAAAATTTTTTCAAATAGCTATTTTTTTCAAATAGCTATTGTTACCAAACACCACCTTAATCTAAGTAGTGTCCAAACACTATTTGTTTCTTGTTTCTTTATTTTATTTTACAAAGAAGGGTTTTTGCTCCAAGTTTGACTCTTTGACTAATTGCATTTTCTCAAGGGGTTAGTTAGTCTGCATAGCATTCATGTACTGTCTATTTATTTATTTATTTTATCGAGAAGTCTTTATGTGTTTCTAATGGATTTGAGCACCGGACATTGTTGCTTGAGGTAAAGACGCAATGAAATTGAGCTGCCCATCAACTTAATATGACCGGCATCGAGGACATTGATTTTGATGTTGTAGGGGTGGGGCAGTAGGAGGAAAGCGCATTAAAAGTTGTCTACGTTGCTTTAGATTCACTTGTGATTAGAATATTGCAGAGTGAAGCACACTCGTCTGGATTTCTCTTGCGTTGATGTCTTTTTTTGTGGCGTCATGCACAGCTAGCTAGGTGAGAAGGGGGTGATCGCACTGGTTAGAAAGGTTTATAGTGTTGGGATACTGGAGAAGGTCTTGAGGAAAACCAGAGAGTTGTCTTCATGCCCCCAAAATTTCTACAAGGGCTCACCAATGAGTGAAAGATGACATGCGATGTTAAAATTGATCCATGTTGGAGGGCTTTGCTTTAATTTGGGAGTCCATTTATCTATTTTGATGAGTTCTGTCTCCTACCTCTTGTTTTGTTTTGCTTGATCTGCCAAATGGAATGGCATCTTGTCATCATTCATCGAGGAAGCAAACAAGACAAGATCTCAATTTTTCGAAGCCTATGGTCACCATCTACACCGTAGCCCGTTTGACTTCTACACATTAGTTAATGAATTGAATCAAATTCAGGATTTTGCCCCCTCAAAATCTTGATTAGGCATGCTAGCATTGACATATGCTGTTCCTTATTGTATCCTTCAACTTGGAGGCACGCTCCACCAGCACAATAGCCAACTCTGTTATCCGGTGTATCAAAGATGCATGCCACTTTATGTTAGTTTTCTGGTTCCCTTTGTTACCTGTTTTCTCCTACTCTAGTCAAAACACAAAAGGGGGATAAAAATTGAAACAAACGAACCTGTGACAACAGGTGTTTTTGTGCTCATTGGCTATTATTTTTACTGATTGAGAGTTCTTTGGAAGTTTGGCATCCAACAATTAAGCCAGCAATGGGAAGATACACAATAGAAATTCGAACTTGGAAGTTGGATCTTCTTTAGTTAGACATTGACATCTTACATATGGGACAAGCAATTTGTGAGTCTATTTTTCGCTTTTTTTTGTCAGTGCAAATTATTTTTCAGGATCATAGTTGCAGAGAATGCTTCAAGCTCCTTATGATCTACCTTTGTGTTCCATATGACCTGTGTGTACCAAATGCATTTCTAGAAAGAGCTTCCTTTTTATTCAGACATAAATACAAATAGAGTCATGACTCATCAGCCTGATTCTCCTTCCCAAGCTAACTAGACGTACAAATGCTACAGCAAAAGCATCACTGCTTCTAATTATCTCAAGGAATTCTGAACGACGGCCTAAGCTTCATGAGCCAAAGCCTTGAGTTCCTCAACCAAATTGGCAATGTATTTGTCTTCAATCTCTTTATTCAGGAGAAGCTCTTTCCATTTCTTCTGATGAGCTCTAATAGACCTCCCTGGTTCCTTATCAACATCTAGCATAACTGTTCGAACTGCATTCAGAATATCCTCCTTCGCAAAACACCCATCTTCATCTCTCCTATTCACCTCCACTCCTACCTTGAGAACCCTACTCAGGAACTTAGAATTTATGTGCTGATCCCCCTTTTGGGGAATCATTATCAACTGACAATCATTCACAAGGGCCTCAATCACAGAGCTGAATCCTGAGTGGTTCAGATAACCCCCTACACTTTGGTGTGCCAGTATATGCTGTTGCTGCACCCACCCTGTGTGCACAACTCCTCTTTCTTTCACTCTTTCTCTAAACCCTTTTGGCAATGATGCTTCTAATTTAGCCTCGGCACCATCACCACTGGTCCCGAAGTTCAGAACCAGGAAAAAGGGCAACCCAGTTAGCTCCAACCCAATTGCCAGCTCCTCTATTTGGACGTCATCTAAGTATGTCTCACTCCCAAAATTGCAAAATATGACAGAATTCTTAGGGAAATTATCTAACCATTTTGCCCACTTTGCTTCTAGGAAGCCGGAGGGCGGCATGGGAACAGCAGGACCAGCCAAAAGAAGAGGTTTCCCCAACTGGGTCTTCAAGTAATCTATGTAAGGACCTTCAAACTCAACACATGACTTATAGATGACAGCATCACAAGTCTTTATGCACTCCATGATCCTTTCAAAAACAGGGGGGCCTTCATAGAAGCTTTTGAAGAGATACATAAAGTCTTGAGCTTGGAATGTTTTGATCCCGGTAAGCGATGTCTCAGGGAAGCCTGGGGGAGGCTTCTTCATGTCTTCAACGGTGGGGGGTTGATTTGGGTCAGGCATTCTTGAAGGCACAACAAGGTATGAATTGGCAACAGCAGAGAAGACACAGAAGTTGGCAGACTTGATACCCAATTCAGATGCCAGAGCAGGGAGCCAGTGGTGTGCAAAGTCAAACAAGACAATGTCGGGATGTAGTTGGGTTAAAAGGGACTTCACTTGGGGTTGCATTTGGTCAAGTGCCAGCTTGAGAAGCTCGTACACCTGTGGAGGTAAGAAAGAGCTGCTGTCAACATCAGGAGGCAGACCTTCGAGAGGAGGGATACTGAGAGGGATGATTTGGTTGGGAGGAGATAGATCGAGGGATGACTTAATCCGAGGAATGTTGCCAGGGATTGACAAGAAAGAGATTTGAATGCCATGGGAGGTGAGCTTGTTGGATAGCTGCATAAATGGGTTTATATGACCAAATCCAAACCAAGGAAACATAACTACATGGAGCTTGGTTTTGGTTGCATTTTCACCATTTCTTGTAACTTGCATCTTTTCTACAAGTTTTCTCTAGTTGTGTCGATGTGTCAAAAAAAAGAGTTTGGCGATACAGAGGCAAATGTGGAGGAGCTTTATAGTCGTAGTATTGGCAGAATGCTTGAAACTAGGCTTTGGGTTAACTCCATACAATCTATGACACATAACCTCTATTACAGTCGACATAAGAGTAGGGACCTTTTCATAACGACATGGTGGGTAACATATTAAATTATTTCATTATTTCTTTCAGCCAGTTTTAACATGAAAGTATTGAGATAAACCTGATACTAAAGCGAGAAAGTATTGGGATAGTGGATTTAGGGTTGGTTGTTGAAACGGGTGGCCAAGGCTTCTCCACGGCCGCTCTCTTGAGATATTGTGGGACAGTTGATGGCTTTGATGCGCCTCATGGTTTTGACAGCATTAAGTACAGGTTACCCGAAACATGTCTCATGTATGAAGGTAGGGCGATGATACGTGTCTTACTGTAAGACACTTTTAAATGTCTTATCATAACTCAAATTAATATATTTTATGATTTAAAAATACCAAATTTTCATTAATAACAACTTATTATGAGTTATAAAGCTTTACTATTCATTAGTTACGCCAACAACTACAAACTGACACCACAACTAGATCAACTCTATCCACGAGGCATATCACATGTGTATTTTGTAAATGTGAAAGATTATGTATAAAGGATGATTTTACATAATTTATAAGTTTTGACAACATTATACTATTCAAGTATATCATTTTTTTTCCAATTTAATATGTGACAAGATATATTTTATGTGAAAAAAAACACTTAAAAAGTGTCTTGCTATAATACACTTATCATTTTGCATGTGTGTAATGGCACAATGTTACTTTACTACAAAGGAAGATGTAGGGGAATCATAAAGTCTTTGTTTTTAAAGTGCTAGTTTTAAGGTAATTGGCTCTAAAAGTGACTGGTATTTTTATAATATACATAGATTTAGAAAATGCTGGTTCCAACGACACTTTTAAGCAATATATATATGGTAAAGAATTGGAGCCAGCGGTGAGGAGCTAGGAAAACCAAATAAAAGTTAGAGAACTAATAAATATGTTCTCGTGGTGGCTTAAAGTTAATGGTGGTTATTGATTGAAATATTTTTATTTTATGTAGGTAATCAAGAATTTTATGGTATATGGTGACAATTGGTATTTGTTATTCTGTGAGGTTGTTGCGTAATATTATTGATATATGAAAGTATGGATTATGTACATTTCAAATTAAGTTGCCACCTAGTATAAAGAACACCTCAATAATTTCAGGTTGATAGCATGATTATTTATTGAAGATTTTTTTTTTAAAAAAAAAACTTACAATGAGAACTTATGTGAGGTGTACTTTTCCAAAAATTAAAAAGATGATTCACTGATCAACCATCTTTGATTAATTAATTTTTGTTTTTTCGGTTTCAGGATCAATTAAGGATATGTTTTTTTCATGGGTAAATTGGAGTGGATAAAATAGTTAAGTGGGTTGAAGTAGGTTGATGTAGGTTAAAATGGGTTGAAGTGGGTTGAAGTAAATTGAAGTGGATTAAATNNTTTTATGTGATAAATTAAACTTGGTTAAAATAGTAAAAATGGGTTGAAATATGTTGAAGTGGGTTGAAATTAGTTGAAGTGAATTGGGTTGGTATTTTGAAATTGATCTACAAAAGGAACAGGCCCTAAATGCTCAAAAAAAAAAGTGTATATTTTATACATAGGGTTTTATTACTTCAAGTTCACAAATCATGATACAAACAAAAATTTTTTGGATCAGATTTGGAACAAGCAATTTCCAAACCAAATGAAATGGCACTTGAGCCAAATGCCTAATTAAGCTGCTATTTGTAAGAAAATTTGTATTCATTCGTAAGACAACAAATAAGATGGTCTAGAGCTACAAAATTGATAATAAATATTGTTAGACCCGATAAATGGGTCGGTATTCGGTTTGGGTATGGGTCGGGTCAAGTTTGGATCGGGTCAAGTTTGGGTCGGATCCTGTTCGGGTTAAGTAACATTTCGAGTCACTTTAGTTTGGATCGGGTATGGCCTGGGTCGAGTTGATTTCGGATCAACCAGTTTTTGGTGAAATATGCTCGTCAAGCCAAAACAAACAGCTTTGTAAAAAATTACGGGTCGGATATGGTTTGGTTTGAGTCAATTCGGGTTTAGGGTCCAATTTTAGGTGAGCATATTTCGGATGTTAGGCTGAGTATAGGTCTGGGTCGTTCAGTTTGAGTTTTGGATCTCGAGTCTCGATTCAGTTTTGTTAGGTCTAAATATAGTCATTGTAAACTATTTAGAGTAGTCCCCCTACCAAAACTTTATAATGGTCTGACAATTAAAGTCCACGTGATAGGTTTTATCGTATACTCTCATTTAAGTCTAACATCTCTCCTCAGGCGAATATCCTTTAAATTAGAATTGTGAATGTTCTATAAATCAATTATTTAAATTGGTCTTAAAAGTTCAATGTAAATAGTAGCAAATCCATGATTGGAAAAAAGGATCTAAAAATTTCATGAGGAGAGTAGGGTCTCTTCTATTTCGCGTTTTAGATAGATAAATGTAAGGAGCTGTAAGGAGATGTAAGGAGCTGTAAGGAGATGTAAGGAGTTGTAAGAAGATGTAAGAAGTTGTAAGGAGCTGTAAGGATGGATGTAAGGAGTTATTGAATTGTTGAAGAGTTGTATCGTATAATTTGTTGTACAATGAATGTTTTGGTGAAAAATAATAATATTAAAATAATATACTTATTAAAAATAAACAAGTAGTTAAGTTAATTGCACAACAATAAAATATATTAATCCCCATAAATTTGCTGAATAAAATTTCGTCCAAGATTTTTTATATGAACATTAGTTTGATCGAATAAGCAAAGTATAACAAAAAAAAAACTTTTTTGACAAAATTGAATACAACTCTTCAAATAAATTCATATTTTAAGTAAATAATTTTAAATATAAATAAATGTATGGTCATCTATAATAATATATATTTCATGTCGAAACTCAAATATAATTTACGTCGTTATATTATGTTTTTATGTTTAGATAAATATTGTATTCATAAGATATTTATAAATTTTCTATATTGGTAGTATCATTAAAAAAAATATACATATTTCTGTAACTAAAATAAATGAATGTTATAGAAAATCTATGAGATGTAAGAAAATGTAAGGAGATGTAAGAAGATGTAAAAAGAAGTAAGGAGTTGTAAGGAGATGTAAGAAGGTATAAGGAGATGTAAGCTCTTAGCTAAATTCTAAAAAACGCGAAATAGAACAGAGCCTTAGTGCTACTTTTTAGACAACTCCTTACTATTCGTTACCAATTAATAAAATTACAATTATTAATTCTTCCACTCATCTGAAATTATAAGTGCTAAATTAATAGAAAATTTAAGATAAAAAAAAAAGAACATATGTTTTTAGAAATGGATAGAGTTTTTAAATCATGACATAAAGAAAAAAGTTGTCTTAATTGAATTTAAAAACTATTATCCTTGCAGCAAACGGAAAAAAGAAAAGACAAAAGGAGATTTTGATAGAGGAAGAGTGTTACTCCTCTCATCCCATTTTCATCTTCCTAATCTCACGATTATTTTTGTCCCAAAATACTAGTCGTTAATGGACACTAGATGCATTGTTACCTAATAAAATTGCGTCATTTTCATCGAACTTATTAGCTATTGATTAGTATGTGAATTTTTTAAAAGTGCATTTTTTTCCATTTACGAAGCTGAAAATGGAGCAGAAGGAACATTGTTCATAGATCATATAAATCACCTTATTACAACAACAAATTTTTATAATTGCAATATTAGGGTCTGTTCTTTTCATTGGTCAATCCACATTTACCAACTTCAACCTACTTCAACCTATTTCAACCCACTTGAAAAAAAATACCAACTTCAACCTACCTCAACATACTTCAACCCACTTCAACCAACTTCAACCCACCCCCTTCATAATTTTAATAATTTGTAAAGTATCATATGGGATTTAGGATCTGTTGTTTTCGTGATTACATTGGTTAGGAAAAAGTGTGAAGTCGGTTGAAATAGGTTGAGGTAGGCTGAAATTGGTATTTTTTTTGAGGTGAGTTGAAATAGATTGAACTAGATTGAAGTGGGTTGATGTAGGTTGAAATGCGTTGAAATTGGTATATTTTGTATGTGTGGATTGAAGTGGGTTAAAATAATGCGAATGAAACTAATGTGCGATAATTTATGAAATTATTGAAATTTTGTGAAATTTTTGTTCATTCTTTTTTATTGTTTATTTTTTATTTTTTATTTTTTATTTTTATTTTTGTATTGTTTTTATTTTTTATTTTTTATTTTTTACTTTTTATTTTTTATTTTTTATTTCTCCTTTTTCTTTTTTATTTTTTGTTTTTTCTTTTTTTATTTTTTTAAATTTTAAATTTTAAATTTTAAATTTTAATTTTTTAATTTTTAATTTTTATTTTTTATTTTTTT
>NCQV01015728.1:27338-45311 GCA_002740545.1 Lophocereus schottii | reverse complement strand
GGTGATAAGTGAGCAAGAAAGTCCAAACAAAAGGAATAGTGATGTGTTAGTGCTGAGATGTTTTGAGCACTGTATTATGAAACTTTTTTATGTCAAAGCTGCATACTCTACCAGAGTTACTATATTTTTGATGTAAACTCTGGAATAGTTAAATGGCTTGATGTTAGAACTGTTTATTTATGGTTTGATGGGTTGTAATTATGTGAATGCCTTTTGATGGAAAACATTGATTAGCGTTGCTAGAATTTATCATTTACAAGCAAAGCCTTGTCCTTTTGGACGGCGATAACGCCCTGATCATCTGGGATATTACTTCTAATTGGTGAAACTAACAAACAGAACGCAAATAGTGAACTATGTACATTTGGGGGTGTTACAATCTGGTAGATCATCGAGCAGTTCCTCATTATCGAAACATGGATCTGCTGCTAGGAAATCGGCTATGACTTTTCCCTTTACTGCCTATTCAGGCATGAACTTGATATCAGAAGGGGCCAAAAGCATAACTCATTTGGCCAATCTCCCTAGTAGCACGGGTTTAGACAATATATATTTTAGTGGATCTGCCTTCAAGATTAAAATGCTCTAATGAGATAAGAGGAAGTCTCGAAGCTTTTTAATGGCAAAAACTATTGTGAGGCAAACTTTTTCCATAAAGGAGTAATTTATTTCTGCATCCACCATTCGCCGGCTAATGTAGTACAAGGCATTTCCTTTCCTTCATCATTATTTTGGGCTAACATATCCCCCAAAGATCGTTCAAGGGCTATTGTATATAGAATTAGGGGTCTTCCTTGTACATGAGCCATTAGGACATATGGTCTTGCGAGATATTACTTGATGCTTTCAAAAGCATTTTGATAAAATTGATCCCAAATGAAGGGCGTGTCTTTTTTTAAAAGTCTTGTAAATGGTTTACGCCTTCCTGACAAATTTGAGATGAATCGCTTTATGTAAGCTAGTCTTCCATGTAAGCCCTATAGTTCTCTTAAATTTCTTAGACGGGGCATTTGGATTATGGCTTTGACTTTATCAGATTAATTTTAATTCCTTCTTTCCAAACAACAAAACCCAGGAACTTCCCTGAAGCAACCCCAAATGCACATTTTAAGGGGTTTATCTTGAGTTGGTGTACACGCAACTTTTCGAAGACCTTTCTTAGGTCATGAGGATGATTTTCTCTATCTTTTGTTTTCACAACTAGATCATCAACATAGCATTCAACTAGGTCGTGGAGGAAATCATGATAAATGAATGTCATGGCCCTCTGGTAGGTGGCCCCGACATTTTTCAAACCAAATGGCATTACTATATAGCAGTACATGCTCGGTGGTGTTGGAAAGGTGGTTAGGTCTTCATCTTCAGTGTCCATTTTGATTTGGTTGTACCCTACGAAATCATCCATAAAAGACAAAGCTCCAAATCCTGTAGTGGCATCCACAAGCAGCTTGGTGATTGGTAGTGGGAAATCATCCTTGGGCCATGTATCGTTTAAGTCCCTGACACATATCCAAAATTGACCATTCTTTTTTCCAAAAAGGTAAGATGTTAGCCAACCAATTTGGGTATTGAACTTCCTGAATGAAGTTAGCCCTTATGAGGTTGTTCACCTCAACATTTATATGGATTGTCACTCAAGACGAAAGCGTCGCTAAGGCTTCTTTATTGGCTTAACTCCTTCAAAAACAACTAGCAACATTCGGATCTAACCCTGACATGTCTTGATATCCCCAAGCAAATACATCTTTGTACTCCCAAAGAGTTGTAGATACTATACCACCTCTTCATCATTCAACATGACACTCATAAAAATTGGATTGGGGTCATCAGTTGTTACCAAATTTACCTCCCAAATCTCATCGATTGTTACTTGACCACCATCTTCCATTCCTGGTGGTGCCGATTGAACAGCCTCGACAAAATCCTGAGGATCCCTATTCTATAGCAGGTGATTCACCATTTAAGCTTTTAAGTGAATCAGCTTAAGCTTGAACTTCACCACACATTTCATGGTTTGTCACGTCAATCTTATGATGTTTGGGAGCTCCTTGACAAGGAAATTCAAAATATATATATATATACACACACACACATATATATATATACATATATATATAAATATATATACATATACATATATATATATATACATATATATATATACATATATATATAAATACATATATATACACACACACGCGCGCACATGCACACACACACACACACATACATACATACATACACACAAACACTCGCGCGTGTGCGCACAAACACACACATATATGAGCATCTTTCTCGTCTGTAATGGAGACGACATTAACTTATTCTACTTGCTCAACTTGGCTCTCATTTTCTTCACGAACCCAAACAGGGCTCCTAGGCTGTTGGATTTTCTTCTTCAGCTTCCACTTTTTCTGCTTTCTAACTTGGATATTCTTTTGCTTGGGTTCATTGATCTCTAAAAAAATGAGATTCAAAGTTGGACTTGCTCATTTTGGGAGAACACCTCTTGCTCTTGGGATGTAAAACCCACATCATTCATGGCATGAGCCTTGAGAACTCCCCATTCATGTCATACCTGGAGCATTTCGAAGGCTTCCCTTTGAAATGAAGCTTTTAGGACTCCACCTTCATGAGAGATTTTTATTTGTTTGTTGGCTTCAGCAAGGCCCCTCGTATTATTATTCGTCCTTCTCTTTTGAGATTGTGATGATTCTCTTGGAGGTGGATCGCTTGAAGAAGTCGCTTCTACCAGAGAGTTTGATGAGTTTCCTTTTAAAACTGCTCTCTTGTTACCGAGTGATGTTCTTATATTCAAGTTTTCTTTAGGCATTGACTGGTCAGTTTGTCGGAGGGGAATAGTGTAACTCGTGACTAGAGAGTTCACAATTTCCCTTACCGATGTCAAGGCCTCTTGGACAGCCTTTCTTTTCTCCTTAGGCGTGTATTTAAATAACATCTTTGATCGTGAGCATTGATATCTGTTGGCTTCACTAGCGTAACTATTGACAACCCGAATGACCTTTTAAGGCAAAGTAAGAGCCTTGGGAATTTCTTTTTGGTTACCGCTTTTTTGGCCTAAAATAACTTAGGAGGTTCCGAAATCAGCCGATTTGTAAAACTTCGTATCAGTGTAATTAGCGTCTTCCCTATGAAAATGATTTGCATCTCTACAAATTATCTTCTTATTATGATAGTTGTTAGTGTATTTCAAACAATGCTAGAGAGCTGAGCTAATAGCCTTGCCAATATGAAGCCATGGCCACCCCAGTAGGGCATTATAAGAAGTATCGGCATTTGTTACATGAAGAAAGAATCTGTGTAGAGGTCATCTAGTTCAACATTCAAAGCAATAGTGCCTAAGGATTTCTGGCTCACATGATTAAATCCTTAAATTGTGAGCAAAGTCGGGGACAATTGATTTGGTGTTATCCATATCGCTCTCAATGCCCTTAAAGGAAGAAGGTTGACTGCGGAACCACAGTCAAGTAGGATTTCATTTATCATTTTATCCGTGATCATACTAGTGATATACAAAGGTATATTGTGATTCGCATACCCCAACTGAAAGTCCTCATCAAAGAACATCATGCAAGCCATACATGCAGCACACCGGTTTAAAGGGGAGGATAGCACCTCATCCACCTCAATAGGATCGACTTGATCTTTATAGTCGTTAGGGTGCATTAACGCCTAAATAAGTGCCCTTCTTAGCTCTTTTGACATTTGTAAAGCGTAACAGACATTTAGGCATATTGATGATAGTGTTCTCCCCAATCCCCTTGATCATTCACATGTTTTTCCTCTTTGTTCATTATCCTCTCCTTCCCTAAGCATTACATTGATGTGCCTATTGATAATCTATGAGAACAACATGTTTGGTATGCTTGGTGGAAATGTTGATGATTATCTATCCCTATGTTACTTTAGAGGGTATGATCGTTCTATTGATCCTTATTGTTTGTACCTAGAGGGCTTGCCTAGAAAAGTCATATGGACTACATTCTCTAATCCTTCTTATGATTTTTCTAAGACCTTTGATAAGGTTAAGAGAATACTTATTATCTTTAGTATAATTTTGGTTATTACCTCTTACCTTGCGTTTTCTAAATTATGGTCCCAAGAGTTTGATAAGCTTCTGCGTGTTTTGATAGCATCTAATTTTTCAGGCTGAGTCTTGAAGTTGTGATGGAGTGGCTGATTCTACAGTTGCCCCGTTTGTGAGGAGGCCTTAGCTGAGGTGTACTCAATGCCTAACCTTGTGAGATCGTTATGTTTTGTTCTCTTTCCGTTCTCTTACTTTCTTTCCTTCGAATAATAGTGCTTTATCTAAGCACTGGGGAAGGATGGTTTAATGTTTCTATTTTGGTTTTTAGTTTGCATACTAGTTAAAGCATGTAAGTTTAAGTTTTCTGTCTTTTGCAATGGTGTGTTGCATTTTAGATTTACTTATAGGATTGTATGGAGTGATAGTGTGATGGGTTTGAGATGCCTTCCAATGCGAATTTTGCTAGGCAAAATAGTTTGCATGAGTTTGAGTGACTTTTGATATGTAATCCCATTTAGTGCTAAAATTTGTGAAGGTTTTGTAAATATTTCTTGTTTAACCCATGTCTTGATTGAGAACTACATTGCCCCCTCGAGTTGATGGCACTAATCTTGGCATATAATAGTCATTTCATAAGCTAATTGAGACTTTGGTAGATATCCTATGAGACTTTGAGCATTATTTAGACTAAACATTATATTTAGTCTCATACTCTTTCACGTGTGACTCTTTCGAGTTGCATCTCTAGAACTTGCTTAGATTCTTGTTCAAAACCACATTAGCATGTACATAGTTAATGATATGATAGCGATATTCTTTATTTAGTTGTTTTAGCCTCATAGCCAAGTAGCCTACCCTTGTAATACATGTTTATCCCATTTGCTAGCCCCTTTAAGCTTGTATCCTTTTCTTATTATGATCACTTCATATTAACCCTTGGCCAAACACATATTCCTAACCTTTAAGCCAAGTATATGGAGCATCACTTCATCTATATAGTAGATGGTTTTGGGATAATTGAGTTTAAGGTGGCTTTGATATATTGGTTTATTGAGGGATTGATGAAATTAAGTATTTAGTTGTGTTCCCTTCTTGTTCAGTATTACATATGAATTAGGTTATGAGTTAATAGCTAATGATCCTTTGCCTTTCATTAATTAAAATTTTCATTTCACTTCCTAAAGAAAAAGAGGAAAAAGGGGGGAAAGAAAAGAACTGTGAATAGGTGATTGACATTGGACATGTAAATAACTTAGGTTCCTTTCTTTGTCAACTCATTTCCTACATAATTCGTGGAGGATGTTCATTGCGTTTTTAAGGTTTGAAGTGTTGATGAACTTCATGGTTTCTTAGTATTTTGTTGGTTACTCCCTAGTTATTTGGCTAAATAGCTCCGCATTGCCTAATTTCCTTAATCCACTCCTTTCCCTTAACCCCTTTAGCCCACGTTACAACCCAAGTGAAGTCATCTTGATTGTTATAAGCACATTGCACTTTTTTGTGGTGGAGAATTTGAGAATCTTGGCAATGATATGGTAGATTGCATCTTTGGAATGAGTCTTAAGTGAACTTATGCTATAATTTAAACAAATGAGCTTATGCTATAATTTAAATAAATAAGTAGAAAAAGATTTGCATTTCCCAAAAGTGAGTTTCTACCAGTCTAATTAGCTCTACAATTCTATGTACTTGTATGATGTGCTTTATGGTTCTTGGGGGTGGTCAAGTTTGATATCTAGCTTGTGGTCGTATATTTCTTTGAAAACATCCACCTTCTCCTGATTTTGAAATGTCTTTTGTGCTATTTGGGGCTGTCATTGATTGACGTTCTTGCTTGTGATGTGCTATGGGTTGCCTCGTTTAAGGAGGTTGTTATGTTTTTGGGTCATAGATGCATCTCCCCTTGTAAGTCTTATTTAGTGTTTGCTTGAGGAGAAACAAAGGTTTAAGCATGGGGAAGTGATGAATGTCATATTTGAATAGAATTTCATGAGTGTTTGGGAGTTATTTAAGGGGATTAATATGCTTAATTGTATGATTTGTATCCCTATTTCGACTATTATGCTTCGTTTCGCTTTTTGGGAAGTGTTTATAGATTTTGATCCTGTGAGTCCAAAGCATGATGGTACAATGAAGATTTTGAGGCCTTATGGATCAAAAAAGATAGCAAAAGATGCCCAAAGACACCCAGCATAGACAAACCGTGGCCAGTACCATAGTTCAGGAGGATCCAGGAAGAAATAGCAGGGAAAATAAGAAAGCATGACCCAGATAATGGTCACCATGGCCAGACCATGGTAGGGACCACAGTCCGTGGGCGACCCCACAGATAGGCCGTGGTGAGCTCTGTTCCCCCAGGACTACTGGATTTCTTCGTGGGTTTTCGTGTTCCAAGCATTTGCGTGGTTTTACAAACTTGCTTTCAGTGATGAAAGCCCTGTTTTACTGCTTTCATTCATCCAGATTCCATTCTACTCCTCAACATTCATCATTTGGATTAGAATTTATATATAGATTAGACTAAGAGACAGCGAATTGAATTGGAGATTTGCAAGGATTTTTACCTGGTTCAAGCGCGATCTTGGCTAAGCAATTCTCTTTCTTTTTCTTCGCTTTTCTCATTTAGTATTTATGTTTTGTAATTTAGATTACCCTTCATTGTTTTGATCTTGAATTTATACTAGTACTAGTTAATTTCTCGATCTTGTGTTGAGGTATTTTGGCACTTTGCAATTTTTAAGATTGTTTTATCAAATCTTAGATGTTTATTGTGTTGTGAGAAATTTTACCACTTTCTTGCAAGTTTTGGGTATTGAGTGAAAAATTAAAAGGTGAAATTCGATACTGAAACCCTAGGATTTGACATAATTGTGTGGAGTCTTGAGAAAGTCACACCAATTGAGAAACCACAAATTTAATAATCGCATGCTTAATAAACCTAAACATATCAAGAGCCTTTGAGAAATGGCATTTGGTTGGACTAAGGTATTTTACTTCACCTTGAAAAAGGGTTGTGATACTTTGATTGTCAGTTTTAAAATAAGCAATTGAGGAAGAAATGATTGATTGATACATGAATTAAGGGATTGCTTGTTTTGTATAATTCGTTGATTATTTATCCATTAGATTAGATAGTACATTAGTTTAATTTCTGTCCAAAATTTTAATTTGCTTAGACTATCTTGAGGGAACGTAGCTCGGTAGCTTGACCTAATCTCTATGGGATCGACCTTGATTTGCTACAATGCCACCGTGTGCTTGCAATCCTATGAACACATTATTCTTGTGCCTTCTCTATGTATTATTATGCTTTTTCATGTGCCAAAACCTGTGCGATAAGTATAATCATTATATAACTAGTATGCTTCTTTTTCTAATTTTTAGTTTTTTTTCAACAGCTCTAAGTCATTTGCCTCTGCCATAACTGTGTTGTCTGACAACTTTTCCAAAGCTACCTCATCTTCTCGATCATCTAAAAACATGGAAGTCAATGTGTTCTTTATGTTGATTGTTGTAAAACTCAATGCTCAACATGAGTAATGAAAAAGCCTAAGATTATTAATGCCAATGATCTGGTAATTAAAATGCCATATATCACTTTAATGCAAATGCTTAAATTAAATGCTTAAGTTTGCTTAAACTAAATGCTGACTACTTGTAGCCTAGCAATATATATCATACATCTGAGAGTGTGTACTCTCACTTACTAAGTGTACATATGTTTCCAACATGTATTTGTGATATATGCAACTTTTAACATATAGCACGGATGTGACTTATGAGAGTGTATGCTCTTAGGAGTGTGATATAGGTTTGGTGTAATCTAATTCCTCAGGTACTCTTGAACTTATAGTTCCACAAATTAAAATGTTCTAGTACTTCAATAATTATTTAAAAAGGCTTGAGTAATGGCTAAGTCACTGTTTAAAGTTCATTTGCCTGACTGGATAATATAAATGATCTATTTGCTTAACTTTTTAGTGCTTAAATTAATTGCTTAGTTTTGTACACAAATTGCTCAAGTTTGTACACATGATTGTTTTAGTTTGTAAATATGATTGCTCTAGTTTACTTAGAGAGGTTAACTACTTAAGTTTGTATTCTTATGCTCAAGTTCTAACACTTAAGTTGATTGCTCAATTTTTCCACTCATGATTGTTCAATATCAATGGTCTAATTGCTTAGCTAAATCTCTCTAGTTTCTTGGTCTAAAGTTGTGTTGTTCATGCTCAAGTTTGATGAATTTTTGAAAAATATAAAACTTTTCAATGCCAATATGAATCTAAATTTGATTGTTGGGCTTGATCTTTTTACTTGGTATAATAACTTGAATTTTTGATGTTAAACTTTGGATTTGTTGTTAAGATTCTTGAATTGGAGCAATTCTTGGTTGATTCTGTTCCATCTTATCTTTTTGTTGATCTCCTTCACAATATTGAATGCTCACTCATCTATATTTCTAATTTTGTGTTTGAATCAGCATGAGTTTTTGTCTTGGGGAAAATGTAATTGTGGGTTACAAAACACAATTTTTTTTAAAAGTCAAATTTTCGCGCATTTGAGCTGAACTTAGCTTGCGCATGTTGTACATGCGCGTGATATTAATGAGCTATGTTTGAAGTTGGCATCTGAATTAAAGAATCTCGGCCAATTCTATGGACCCGGCCCAAGATCTATGCGTTGCTTTTTGTTTCGCTTTTTCTTTCCAAGATCACAACACACATAGGACTTTTTCTTTTTTTAATATGTGATTTACCGTCTAGGAATGGTGTACATTAAGTATGTGTTTGGCCCAGTTTTTAGAGGCGTTTTTAAAAGATAAAAGCCGAAATTAGGCCAAACGCATGTTTTTTAAAACTGAAAATTGTTTTTTAGAAGCTATTTTTGGGAAATATCACAGCAAAATTAGAAATGGCAAAAGGCTATTTCTATTTCTCAATTCTAGTATATCTTGCTCAATGGATACGGAGGGAATTAATAAAACTGTGCTTCTTGACGATTATGTCCCTGGTAAATTAAATAATTCTCACTCAATTCATATATATTCCATAATCCACATCCATATCTCCCAACATTTTACAGTTTCCTCCCTCTCCTTAAATGGCTTTTCTGCATCCCGTGTCCCATTTCTTCTCTAAGAAGTTTTTTTAGGCTTGTCTTTCCTTCAGATGCTTTTCTCACCTCTATCAAAGTTAATTATACCAATCCTAGTTATGGATAATAAGTCCAATTTAAACTTGGATATGAATTGAAAATTTAAAATTATGGAATGAATTCTTCCGCATTTTGGGGGTGAAGGCAGGGTGCAATGTCATTTGAAAAGATTAAATAAGGACCTGATCTTGATTCCTTTGCATGATATAGTAGTAGAAATCAACAAAATTATCATTTGGATTATATGATGTAGGGAAAGGAAAGCTTCAGGACTGGCAAATAAACAAAAACTCCATTAGAGAATGAAACTCTACAAATGAGAATGAAATCGCAGTTCAATAAGAAAGGATGTGACTTGGATCATGAATAAAACTTTTGTTAATCAAAAAAGAAAAGAAATGACAATGATTTTAGAGAAATTGGGCCAAACCAAGGTTACCAGAACCAGACCAGACCGGCTGGTTCAACTGGGAACCAGACCCTAGTCTGGTCTGGAACAACTATTGAATCATCTGGCTGCTAACTCGGTCAATAATCGGTCAAGAATTAGTTGAACTGTGCGGTATTCACGATTAAAATAGCTTCTTGAACCGGTTCCTTGCTCTCGTTGGGGACTTGCGCTATTTTTACTCCTCAATTCGCAAAAAGGAGGAAGTTGTTACTGAGCAGATTTGAACCCTAGTCTCCTTCTTCAATATCAATGCAAGCAACACTTAACCAACTAAGCCATGCTATTTATTTAACAAAAATGGAATTTATTATATTTTGTTCGCAAAAAATGTTTTCACTTTTTTTAGCCACCAGCCAATATTTGTTTGCTTCTTTTTATTTTCACTTGTTCTAAATTTCTATTGGCATTTCTTGTTCATTTCTTCTTAATTTTTGCTAAAAAAAATTTAAAACAATTTGAAAATATATTAAAAATTATTTTTATTAAAGCATTAAAAATATTAAAAAATTAGTTTTGCTATTTTTATTTAGACTCACATACATATGTGAGTGACAATTTAGTTGTTAGAATTATAAAATCTCATTTTATATGAAATCCGGGCCATCCAGCTTAATTCAAGTGTACCAGCCTGATTGATTGGACCATTAAACGAATGTCTCAACCAGTTCATTTATCGGTTCGATTCTAGCAACCTTGGGCCAAACACGTCAAATTGTTGAAAATTACTTCTATCTATATAAATTAGATCAAACACTAAACACAATTTCTCCAAAAATAGTTTTTAGAAAAACTATTTTCGAAAAATAAAAATAATTTTTTATAAACTAGGCCAAGTAGGCTCTAAATATGTCCGCCAAGATTTTCTGCAATTTATTATGTGAACCCGAGAGTTCATTCTCAGCTACACATGTGTGACATCATTCTATTTTTTTAAAAAAGGAATTCTTTTTAAAAAAATGTTTATTGTGTAGTAATCATTGCAATTTGGTTAATTTTAGCAACCATTTTCTTTTTTTAATTTAAAACAAGAACATGAAAAAGAAAAATTCACATTGTCAACTGCAATGCTATTTTTCTTGAGTAAGTTTTCACGTATATATATTTCTCTCCACATATATTTTTGAAGTGAAAAAGAAAATTGTTAACATCGTTCATTAGCTCACCAAAGATTATTCACAATAAAAGATTCGATTAGTTTGTTCATTGAGTGTTTAAAGATTATTAATTATTTACTGAATTTTTGAAAAAATTATTAAGTTTGTTTGTCGTTTCATTAAATACCTTTCATAGTAAAATATTCAATTTGGTCATTGAGTGAATAAATATAAAGATTGTTCACTATGTATTCACTCCCCCAGAAAAAGGGAGTATAGGTTGTTCATTATAAAAAGTGAGTTAGTTTATTATATATTTTTTAAGTGAAAAAAATTTATTAAGATCATTCATTAGCTTTCCGAAAACTATTCACAGTTAAATATTCAACAAGTTCATTGAGTAACTAAAGACAATTCATTATTTACTCAATCCCAAGAAACTTGTTAAGTTTGTCTATTGGTCACTAAAGACTAGATCTGTCAGTTCGGGCGGGTGGGTTAAATATAAATCTGGTATATTTGGATTCGGACAAAACACGAGGGGTGTATTTCGGTTTTATAGGTTTCAAGTAAACCCAATGGGTTTGAAGCACCTTTTTAGTGAGTTATTATTGTTTTATGTCAAAATTAAAATCTTGGCATATTTATTATTTAAAATTATCTGTATTTAATAAACAAGCATTCTAATTGTAATTTCTTAAAAGAATATAAAAAATATTCAAACTTTTCAATATGACATATAAATGTCATGTAACGATGTACAATAAATCACATTTGAGTGGGTTAGTCCGTATATTAAAATCTTAATAATAGGTATGTCATTCATGAGCCGACCCATCTAAAGCATGATAAAAACAAACCCAGTGGTGAGCCAATTTTTCTATTCATCAGTGGGGGCCTACTATTGCCACATCAACCTTCTCTCTAACTTTTTACCTCACAATTCTCGCTCTCTCCAATGGAAAGTCTACCACTTTACCTCACCAAATAAAATAATACCTATGGACCCACACTTAATTATATTTAATTATTTTAGTTTTTTTTGGGTTGGTTATTTGGATTTATTATTTTTGAAAAAAATAATTTGGACATAATAATTTGGTAACGCAACTAATTAGAGGGTCATAATTTTTTTCAAAATAACAACACAAGAGTTTCAATAAAAAAATTGACATATGCCTAAATATAGAAATTACAAGAGTTCGATAAATAAATAAAAAAAGATACATTGGTTGACATTAAACGAAATAGAAATTACAAAACGTGAACAATTTTTTTAAAAAATTACAATATGACGATCAATAAACACAACTAATAATTANNNNGGTTTTTTTTTTTGGTTATTTGGGTTTAAATTTCTTAGGAAAAAATAATGTGCACATAATAATTATCATATACAACAAAGTAGAGGGTCATAATTGTTATTAAAAAAACATACAAGAGTTTGAATCACAATAGTTGAACAATTTTAAAAAGAAAACTACAATATGAAGATGAATGAACTATCCTCTATACCACCGACCCGAATTTCGCTTCCGTATTTCCTCAATCAAGTCCGCTTGGAGAGCTGCATGCATTTTGGAGTTGCGAACTTGGCATGATCGTTAAAAGTATGTCTCATAGCATGGACGGTGGTTGTGGTCAACAATCGGCTCCGGACAGCTCCCTTGACAACATCGTAGTCAAATGCAAGCTCGTAGTTATCCCGCTCGTCCTCGACAATCATATTATAGAGTACCACACATGCTCTTATAATAATACCAATTTCTCTTTGATCCATCAGACGAGCGGGGCTATGTACAATGGCAAATCGAGCTTGTAACACACCAAAGGCTCGCTCAACGTCCTTCCTTACTTATTTTTGATGTTCTGCGATTAGTTTTTCCTTTGGCCGTTAGGGAAGTGGAATAGTTTTAACAGATGTCACCCATTGTGGATAAATTCCATCTGAAAGATAGTATCATATGTTGTACTAATGCTCGTTGATGAAATACTCACATTTAGGAGCTCGATCCTTATACAGCTCTTAGAAAATCAGTGAGCGATCAATGACATTGATGTCATTGAGAGTTTTAGGCAACCCGAAGAAAGCATGCCCTATCCAAAGGTCGATGTACGATGCAACGGCTTCAAAGATGATTGTTGGCGACTCGTAAACTTGCTTTTGAAATGATGCCCTCTAAGCTATTGGACAATTCTTCCACTCCTCGTGCATGCAGTTTATGCTTTCCAACACACTGGAAAAGTCACGAGCTTTAGCAACTTGCAGTAAGCGATCAACATCAACTTGATTTGGTTTTCTCAAGTACTACTCTCCGAATACCTCAACGATGCATGAGGAGAACTTTTTCAGGCATTCCATTGCGGTGCTCACACCAATCTTCAAGTACTCATCAATGCAATCAGCTGTTACACCATAGGCAAGCATCGTATGGCTGGGGCACATTTGGTTAGTGGTAACAACCCATGCTTTTCAGCCACATCATACCTTACCTGAAAGTACTCTGAATGATTGTCGAGTGCTTCCACAATGTAGAGAAATAAGTGCCTTTGCATTCTGAATCTATGTTGAAAATGATGTTTGTTGTACACTGAGTATTCGGCGAAGTAGTCTTAGTATAAGCGGTTGTGGCAGCTTCTGTATCTTTCTTAATACATCTCTTTTTCATTCGAGGCGTAGATGCCGATGGCATCATCTCTATTACTGCTTGCCTAAATTGTACGAGGAACATCATTTGTTGTTGCACTCGTTGTTGATATTAGAGGTGCGCCCCCATGACAGGGATCATGACATCATCATCTTATGAAGATGAGGACGATGATAAGGAGGATGATGATTCTTCCTCAATCGGAAGAGTGTCCACATTAAAGTATCCATTACAAATGGTCTGTGCAACACAATAACGATTATACGTTAATGTACAGAAGAGTAACCATTTTATTAAACAATAATAGGCACATCGATTTTGCATAAGTTCATATCATAACATGATTATACCAAACTCATGTCTAATACAACACATGGAAAACAAAAGCCATATAGCAAGCTGTTACAACATACGATGAGATAAATAGTTCTCGTAATCTATATAATTAAGGGGGAGGGGAGACATATTACTGATGTGATGATGAGCGCCCTAATCTCCTTTGCATTATTTCCGCTTTCCTTTGCTCATAGTAAGCTACTTGTTTAAGAGTCATTGTTAAGGTCTCGATCATCATTATTCTATCCTCTTCTCTTCTCAGCTGTAGTTCCCTCATCATCATCTTCTAAGCTTTTTCTTGTTTTGCCGTGATGATGAAATCCTTGAACATTTCATTCATATCAGTGTCAGCACTCTTTATCTCCTTCAACTCAGTTATTACTAGATCAACTACGGTGTTGTTGGCCTTTTCTTTCATCCTTCTCTTCGCGGCTTTCCAGCCTTCGGGTCTTTCACTCCCGCTGACACCTTCATCTACTGCCTCTTCAGTGTCGGGGTTGGACCTTTTCGACAATCTTGACCCTGACTTAGATGGATCATAGATCATCCTCCATTTCGGTTGATCCTTGAGCATCTCATACCAATGCTCCAACTCAACTTCTTCCCTATACGCTCGGTACAATCTGTGGGCCTCTTATAAAATTTTAGCATCATTCCACCAACTGTGATTACTACGTTCCACTGCGAACATAATACCTGTCTATTTATTGACTATTGGGGCGTAGCAAAGCTATCGGCTGTTACATGTCTTTGAAGCATGTGCTGATACCCCTTGTGGACGGTGTTCGTTAAAAGTCGAGGCCACTCTATTCTAGAAGCTAGACTTTTTTTAGTCGGCCCCGACAATAGGATCTGTGCCTACATTGATCTACGCCCGTATCAGCCGTTGATCTTGGGCAGCTGTCCACTTTTTTGCACCACCAATAGTAACCCGCTATTACTTCCTCCGCGTCCTCATCATCAGTACTTGCCTCAATGTTTGTCTCAGACTGCCACAGCCCGACCAGTGGCCCCGTTGGTGTGGCTGAGGGGGTGGAGTTGCTACCTGCAGAAAGGTAATTTGGATGGGGAGGTGGTGGGGATAGTAAGGAGGATAGTACGGGTATTCCATCCCGCACACATTGAAACGTTCGTTAGGTGTCGAGGGCTAATATAGTGGAGGATATGGTGGAGGATTCTGACTTAAATCACTTGGAATCCTCGAGCTAAAGTGGGGTGGGTACTATGAATGGTGTGGGTGATGGTGGTACTTTTGTGGTACATATGGGGGGTAAGACAAATGGGGATTGTGTGTGGGGATTGGGGTGACACTATTCCCCCCACTATTCCCCCCAGATTGGGATGAATCGTCACCCTCAAGCAAGCTTATAAACGTCGGGGGAGTGTTAGGATCCACATTTCAGATAAAATTACCACCTACAAATTTATAATTAACTGTATTAATATATTAGTGAGTTATAGTAATTGAAGGTCATGACATTACATATAATCATATGAACATATAAACATATTAGCATATTCAAATTAAATTTCATCAACCAAATCATATATATTTTAGTTATCATAGTCTAACATATTCACTTTACTAACATATAATAAAAAAGAAAAATATTCAATTTATGAAGTAACGTACTCATTTTAGTACGTTAACATAGTCATTAACATATTCATTTTACTAACATATACTAAACAAATTAAAGAAAACCATTCAATTTATTAAGTAACATATTAATTTTAATTATCATAGTCATTAGCATATTCCTTTTACTAACATATACTAACAAAGAAAACCTTTCCTTTTTTAAACTAACATATTGGTTTTAACCAACTACATCTTATAACAAATGTTCTTAATTTTGACCAACTACATGTATAAACTATAAAGAAAACATTTCCTTTTTTAAGCTCAGATATACTAACACATGCATAATTTCTTCAACATGCCTACAAATATTCTACCGCCCTATAATATTCATTGTAACAACCATTCAACCAACTACATTTATAAACATATGTTCTTAATAATTTTGTTCATATCCTACAGATATATTCATTTCAACAACTACAAATTTATAATTAACCCTAACTTCATTAACATACCCCAAAATGTTTTCATACTCATATGACATGCAATATTTAAACCTTATTCTCATAGTGTTTCACAACATATACTAAAAAAGAAAACCATTCATTTTTTTTTTTTTCATATCCATTGACATATTCACTTTACTAACATATACTAAAAAAGAAAACCATTCATTTTTTCCAAGTAACATATTAATCTTAATTATCATAGCAATTAACATATTCATTTTAGTAATATATACTAAAAAAGGAGTGCACTTATTTTATGAAGTAACATATTAATTTTAATTATCATAGTCATTATCATATTTATTTTCGTAACATTATAATATGCATAATTTCTTAAACATGCCTAAAAATATTCTACCACTTTATAATATTCATTTTAACAACTATTATACCAACTATATTTACAAACATATCCTCCTAATTATTTCAAACATATTCTAGAAATATATTCATTTCAACAACTACCAATTTAATTATCCTAACTTCATTAACATGCCCAAAAATATCAAAACATTATTCTCATAGTGTTTCCTCAAACATTTAATCATATTGCTAAGTTAATAACATATAATCACAACACATAATCAAAATTTAATTGTCTCATACTTACACAAATAACATTTAATCATTTCAAATTATTCTATCTACCGTATTTATCATCTCATTGCTACTGTATTAATAAAATGTAATCTTTTTAACATTTAACATATCAACTAGCACATAAAAATATTTTCCAACACATTAAAAATTAAATTGCAACTTACAATTTTCTTCACTTGTTTGTTGACAACTCAAACTTCTCTACAAAAACAAACAACAACAATGTTAGAAACCAAAATCATCAATTTTAAATCTACAAAATGAAGAATTTAAGAGAATTGAATTTATAAATTCTTACTAATTTCTTCACTTCTTTGTTGCTAAAATGCCTCACTAGGGAGAAAATTATACAAATTTTGGGAAGAGGATGAGATAAAAATTGTACGTGTGACTTTTATGAAATAATTTTGGGGAATTTATAGCCAAATTTTACCCCAAAAAAAGTACAAAGAGATGTTGTCAAAAACCCAGACCCAACGTTCAAAATCCAACGTTCACAAACCCAGACCGAACATTGAAAATCCAATGGTAATAACTCTTTTTTTCCTTTTTTTGACCAAACTGCAAGTCAAAAAAAAAGCTGGTCAGCGCCCAAAAAGGGCATCGTTTTGGGGCGCTAAACTAAAAAAAATTTAGACGGGCACAAGTGGATCGTCGAGCTGCGAGCCGCAACCATTCGCTGCATTGTCCCGAGGTGCCTCTCTCCTCGCACCGGCTTCTCTCTCCTCGCGCGAGCATACCACTGGACGTGGCTAACAGGTTGGAGCAGTTCGACCCCTTAATAACCTATTTAATGATTAGATAGTTTATTAATTAATCTATCATTATCTAATCAGGTATACTTTATTAATGGGCCGATCCTAACACGAACACAAGTTGCTCAATTGCCCAACACTGATATCAAGTTCGAGACCAATTAGAAGGAAGTCAAATGAAAGAATATTATAGACACACAAGATATTATAATTATTTATTAATTACAATATCAAAGTTTTAGATTTATTACAAATTAATATTATTTCAAATGCGATGAGACGTATTCATTTCACTAAGAATGTAATGGTATAACTTAAACATTTTTAATACTTGTGTTATTCTAAATTGATTTTCTTAAGATTAGATATTTCATACCCATTTTCTAAAATTATTCCATTTATACGTTGTTATGCAAAGTTATTTTATGGAAATGAATTTGGGACAGAACAAGTACCATTGTCGAATTTGCGAAGGGATGCGATAGTTATACAACGTCTTTCTGAATGATTCATTATAATTAAAAACTATTATTTTTAAGGGTGAAAAATTAAAGAAAAATTAAAAATAATATAATATTCGGGTTGAGCGGACGACTTCAGGTTCGGGTTCGGGTTCGGGTTCGGGTCGGGGTTGACAAAAAATTTGTGGATTTTTCGGATTTGGTTTATTTCGAGTTCGATCGAGAAAATCATATTTAAAATCCAAAACTTTCGGATAGGTTTGGGTCTGGTTATTTTTTGTCAAGTCTACTAAAAACTATTCTTAGTAAGATATTCAATTTGTTCACTGAGT